>VMDO01008893.1:0-80746 GCA_007922755.1 Pedetes capensis
ATATATATATATATATATACATATATATATGAGCATACATGTAGGCTTTTCCGCTAAGATTTTTCCTTTGCCCTCATATCTAATTATAGTTTCAGAGTTTTAAAAGTCAATTGTTGGAAGCCATCAAAAATTAGGGGGAGGTATAAGAAAAGGGAGCTGGGATTTATCTCGATAGAGCACTGCGCTGTAGTCTCTGAGGTCCCAAGTTCAATTCCCAGCACGACAAAAATGGGAGAAGGACCTGGCAATCCACTCCCAAGGCAATCCTAAAACCGTCAGCCATTGAAAACCCTATGAGGGTTGCTATGAGTAGGATACTGACTCAATGGCACCTAACAACAACAACAACAACAAGAAAAGGAATAGATGGATAAATGAATAAATAAAACTCCTGTGCTTTACGATGCCAGATAAATAAGATAACCACTAGACTAGCCAGGCCACTGAATTCTTAAATCACCATAGGCAACCTGAAGCTTGCTGGTTTTGATGCACTATTTTCACATAGAATTACCAAGGTATTGCTTTTTTAAAGGTTCCAGGTCCCCTCGTATATGTTCAGTTACACTAAGGCTATGGCTGGTCCATCTCCTTTGCCACCGAGTCCTACTAAAGGGGTCCTAGTAGCGACATCCTCCTTACATTTCTTATGTGTAGTTTGATGTCATTAATGAGTATTCCAAGCCACTTAGACTTTCTAAAGAACTTAAACTTGGCCTTCCGTGAGGAAGAGTTAAGCCATTGATTTTAGATAATAATACAGCTGTCCGTGTATTTTATGCCTGTACACTGACAGCAAAGTGCAAACCCTATTCTGACTTGAAAGCACTCTCATGCTCCCATCTGCAGGGACTTCCATTATGCTGCTGGTGGGATCCAGATTATTTTTTTCCAGATGAGCTGTTTCGTAGGGTTTGAAATATGCTGCTGTATACAAGAAACATCTTTGGAGCTAACTTGCTGTGGCAAGAAGGTCAGAAGGCAGGGTGAGCCCTGTGGAGCTCAGCTCCCTGGAAGCAAATGCCTCAGGCAGAGGAAGTCGTCACTTCTCTAAGCATTGCACCAGTTGTACCTGGCTCTCTGCTTGATTGGCATAGGGTGAGGGTTAGAGCTATGTGGCTGCGAAGGTGGCCAGGTTTTACTACTGTCCACTAGAGAATGCACTATACTCATAGAACGTAATGACAGCCAGGCCAGAAAGGTGCAACTTGGTTGTTGCTTTAAAAAGGTTTTCATGTTGGGCAAAAATATTTTAGCTTGTGTATTTTACTTCCAGTTTCTCTTTTTAGAACAGAGCCTCCTTGGGCAGGAAAAGTATGCTGTGACTCTCCTAAAGATGGGCTTTGCCAGTGCCAAAGAATAACAACAACAAGAAGAAGAGGGCAGAAAATATTTTTTTACTGCCCTGGGCTGAATGTATTGGAAAGTGTTTCATTTCACCCAAGGAAAAGACAAAGGCCAGATTACTCCCTGATCTTTAGAACACAAGGTCATTGCCAAGAAACCACCTTAAAAACATTCTGTGAAATTAGGCAGCTAAGTGTAACACACCCAGGCACACGGCACTTTGTTGGTGCTGTGACAGCTCCTGAGATATTCAGGCCTTTTCATCAAACTCAATTCAAAACACTCAGAAACCGCTCTGCACTCTGCATCTTTGGTGTCAAATTCTATTTTCAATCCTTTATGTCAAATTTAAATTCATGGCAACTGCATTCAGACCTTGATAGAATCCCCAATTTGCTCTGGACCCCAAATCCATTCCACAAGAAACACATGCAAACACACACAGACACAAGCACACACATACTTGAACTTGGTCTGCTCTCATTTTAGCTAAGCCAGAGTGGAGAATATTGAATGACGATCTGTTGGCCAGAGCTTTTGACACACTCTCAGAAAAGAAGCTGCTGAAAACAAGGGTGCTGCATAATTGGGTCTTCACCCCTGGGTTGAAGAAATCATCAGTGCGGCTCTTGTTTGGGATGAAAATGGACCCTCACATTTTCTGTGGTATTTTCTCCTCTTGCTGAAGCTAAAATCACTATCAGTCTTAAGTGAGCTGAACCAATTGGTGTAAGTGATGAAAAATGGATAAGTTTGACTCCGAACACAAAGATCTGTTCTGGCCACTAAAATGAGGTCTTGATTTAGGCATAAAGCCAACAAAAATAGCCTATCAACAGCTGGCAATCTGACACACTGTCCAAAAGAAAAGCAATCACTCAGTGTGTTACCACTAAGAAAACCTTCTAGATGGGCCAGGGATATGAACTGACCTCTCTTATGGAAATCATCCTTGCTTGGGTGTCCATATATGCATAAAAGGATATCGTTTTTTAAAGCTCATTTTCTCCTTAATAATTGTCTGTTTTTTAAAAAAGCTATCAGCAGGTGCACCTCATTTCAAAAGCCTCTTGTCCTTCATAATACAATATTCATCACGATTACATAGCATGAAATAAAAAGCAGCAAAACATAAGTGAGTGTAGTTCAATTAAACGCAACATAATCTCTGCAGCCAAAAAAAAAAAAAAAAAAAAAAAGCTCTGTAGCTAAAATCAGGTTCCGATGAAAGAAAAAAGGGAATATATTTCCACATATTTTTAATTATATAGAATTTCCTCAAACATGATTTTTCATAATATATTCCATTAAGTTAACATCCTATTTGAAGAAAGAGCATTTTCCGATTTCATTTGAAGCCTGATTTTGAACAATTACAGTGTCATTGTTCCACGGTAGAAAGGTTGAATTCATTTACTGTGTGGTTATGCGAGTTATGATTGATGTCTCTTCTCCAAATGATAAACCAATCACCCCAATGATGTAATGTCATTTTAAGAGTGCCATAATCACATTTCTCTCGAACTAGAAGCTCTGATGAGTTCTAATAAAGATTTATGGTAGATTAAAGGCCTTCATAATATCAACAATGGATTGCTCATTTGATGAGAGATTTGATTAGGTAATTTTTTTCTGCAAAAGAATATGAGTTTACTAAATATATCAGGCCTGGCTTTGAAGAAGGGCATGGGCCATCATAAGCAGCAGTCTGTCATTCCTTCTGCAGAATGAATCACTTTGAATGCATTTAGGAGGTCCTCTGTAATTGGAGAGGTTGGGGCCCATGGTGGCATATACTCATGGATAGAACCAAAATGTAACATCATGTAGCAACATTCCTGGCACAGAAAGCTCTCTGTTGCTTTTGACAGGATATGTTAATGAACATCACGAGTGGCTAATTCAGAAACTAACTCCAAAGACTTTGGGTCAAGAGCAACTAATTTGTGCCATAATCTCTCCTCCGGCCATGGAGGCTTAGTCTCTAGATATTGCCCTCTCCTACATTCATACATTCATCTAAACATTCTGCCCATAGGAGAGAACAAAATGAGGCCTTATTATTGCTGGGGCCCAGAGTAATTTCAAGATTTAGACAGTGGGAGTTGAGATAGTGGCCACAAAATCCTCAAAAGTGGGGCAGAACCTTGTGCCCAGTCCCTCTGTTCGGCGAATATGAAAACTAAAATGAGAACTGTGGATTTAGAGGCAGTATCTACCACAGTACCATGAGATCAGCTTGTTAAATTCAAGGGAAGTGGCACACGCAGAGGGTCATAGGAGAGGTCACACCCCAAACACTTCACACTTGGCAAGATGCTCAGCATTCGTGTCAAGGGAACACATTTTAATCGCAAAATCATCTAAAACAAGCAAGGAAGAAGGAGTCAGAAGCCAATGATCAAAAAACCAGGGATCTGAGAGGCACACAAATTGGGTGTGTGAGGGCGTCCCGGGTCACTAGGCTGTGACCAGGATCACAGAACTACAAAATTCGATATTCCAGTGTCTCTCTGCACTTCAGCTTTGAGGCCAGCAGGCTCTCACAGGCAGCCGTGGAAGATTCCACCCCTGAGGGAGGTCCAAAGCCTGTTACGTTCTGCAAAACCTCCTCCACAACGGTGACCTTCAACAAATGTACCTTGGAACTGCCATGCCACAAAACGACAAATGCACTCCACCTCGATGCTCCTCATGCCCCCTTTTCCCCAGCCCTCGATTCAGAGTTGTCGTTTTGCCGGAGAACCGAGCACGTCCCACACAGAACGCCACACACTCAGACACCACAGAGTTTCCTTACCACTGCTGGAGGCTTGCTGGGGCCCTGAGCATGCTCTGAGCAGGTATGAATTGGGGGAGAATTCCTCATCGGGGTTGGTGTCCATGATCTGATGGGAGGTGTTGCTGTCTAGCAATGGCATCTGGCAGCTAACTGGTGGAGGATTATGGGAGCTAGGCAGCTGAGCAGATGGGAGGAGGCTAGACGAGGATGTAGGTGGAATGGGACGACCTGGGAAAGAGGACAGAGGGGTCAAAGGTCAGCAATGAGTGTCATGAGAGCATCCTGAGAAAGTTACATTGAAACCAGCCCACAATACAATTTTTTTTTTAAATGAAATGCGTTAGATGTGGTTTTTAGAAAGATTTAATGTTTCCCAAGCAGTCCAAGTTCATACTACAGGTAGTTGCGTATTGCAGAGAAGGACATACAGCTGAGACAAAATCAGGCTGGACATACCCAGTACTTCTGTTCTCCTCTGAGATGACCCTAACCTCAGTCCCCATCATCTCTCCTTAAATTATCTCCTTGCTGGTCTTCTTGCATCTCCTTTTGGTACCTTACCCGTCTACTGTTCATTGTCCCCAAACACTTCTCCACAGGAGCCAGAATGATATTTTACAGCCAGAAATCAAGTTGCATCACCCTTGCCTACCACCCTCCAATGGCTTCCTACTGTATCGGGAAAGAAATCAAAACACCTTATGGTGACCTGCCTGTCTTGCCTTCCCTGGCTCCTAGCTGCTTCTCCTGTCTCACTTTTAACAGGGATGAGCCTGTCCACTCTCCTCTAGGCCCCTGATTCTCTCCCTAGCGGCCATTTTTATTTCTGTTGCTTGGGCATTCCAAGCCATTCCACCTCCAGAATCCCTACACTTCCTTCCCCATCTCAGTGGGCGCTGCTGCTGCCCCTGTCACCCGGCCAGTGTGGACAAACCTGCTGCTTCTCTTCAGTCAAGCTCTCCAGGAAACAAGAGCTACCTGCTTCCGCCTATCAGTCTGTTTAAATTTCTTCATAACCCTTCTTGCTACCTGAAGGTAGGCACCTTGTCTGTACTCAGGTTTATGTCCCCAATCTCTTCCTGAAGAGGAGCACATGCCGAAGGAATTAAGGAATAAACAAATAACAAGAATAGACTAAAACCCATCCGATTAATTTGGGGCACAGGTGGAGGAGAGTGGAAAGGACGCCATATTTGAATTTCGAGGAGTTGGCCAGGGGCCCCACGCTCTGCACCCAGCGGTTTCTTTGGACACCAGGGGGGAATTCCTACAAAGGGGAGCATAGCCTTTCTACACCATGAGGATAAGCAGCTCGTCTGGCAGAAGGTGGGCCGTGACTCAGGGCTGCCCCTGGGTCGAAAGGTTTTCTTCCCATGCGCTAGGCCGCTGCAACCTCTCTTTCCTTGGCCGGAAGCTCCTGGCAGCCGACCTGCAGAGCGAGGACAATGGGCACGTGCGCCTTCCCCTCCTGCACCCTTGCATCTTGGGGTCTTTGTAATTGCCTGCCTGCTGGTTTGTTCATTTGGGAAGCCCAGGAAAATGAGCCAGGAGGAGCAGGCTGTGAGATCGGACCTGATGCTGGGGGTGTGGAGGGAAGGGCAAGATGCTGGGAAAGCAAACTCGAGAACCAGGTTAGCATTTCCACGCAGGTAGGAAGTGCCTGAGCCGGAAGAGCTGTCTTTTCCTGCGTTTAGTGGACTGCACAGATAGAGGCGTTTTCAGGTACTCCAGTGGATGTCAGAGTTTGTTGTTCTTTCATAACTGTGTTTCCTGATTTACTATTCAGTGTGTGACATGGGCGATGGGAGCCCAGTAAAATGTATGCGCACTTTGCTAGAGGCTGAAGATTCAAAGATAAGCAAGCCACCATCCCTGCCCTCAGAGAGCTGACACTCCAGTGAGGAGACAGAGAGGTGACCATGTCCTTTCGGTACCACGTGATAAAGAACAGGACGGTGCCATGCGATGACATGGCGCTATGGGGTCAGAGAAGAAGGACACTCGGTCCAGCCTGGCTAGCTATGGGAGGGGTGGAGAGTTGAACAAAGATTCCTGAGAAAAGGTGAAGCTTGAACAAATCTCCAAAGAAGGAAGTGAGCCAGGTACCAGGCTGCACGCCTGTGGTCCCAGCCCTCAGGAGGCTGAGGCAGGACGACTGCCAGTTTGAGGCCAGGGGCAGCCTGTACAACTTAATGAGATCCTGACTCAAAATAAAAAAATGAAAAAGGGACCAGGGGTGCAGCTCAGGGGTAAGGCGTTTGCTTAGCATGTGAGAGGCCCGGGGTTCAACCTCCCAGTACTTAAGAAAAAGAAAAGGAAAGAAAAAAAGAAAAGAAAAAGAAAGGAAAATGAAAGCAACACTTTTGGTAAGAGGAAACAGAAGGAGCAGTTGTACCAAGGCATCACGCCACTAGCTTGCTGCCCTTTTTGAGGGCCTGAGTGGCAGAGAGAAGGCAGATAAGATCCTCTTAAAGTTTAAATGTTAGTGCTTTTGCTCGGCAACAACTGAAATGAAGACGAATCACCCCTGAAAAAGATCAATGGATAAATGGAGCTTGATTTGAAAAATTCTATTCATTCCTAGCTGTTGGGGAGCAGCACAAAGCACGGCGCTCTTCCCGGTTGCTCTGGCAAGGGCAGGCTGAACACACTGGAGTTTCGTCAGAATCAGCGCTAACATCCGATCAATACCTTCTCCCACAGACCTCCTCTAATCATCATCATCAGTAGTATTTTAACTGCTGTTTATTGCATAATACCTATCTGCCACGCACTGTGCTAGTCTACACGTATCATCTCTCATTTAATCCTCAAAGCAATCCTATGGAGGGAGAATTATCATATATTCTTCCCAAAAGAGATAATAGCATATTCCCATGTATAGATGAGGAAACTGAGGCACAAAGAGGCTTAGTTGCATAGCTAGTGAAGTGGCAGGGGCCAGGACTCAAACTTGGGTTTGTCGATGCCCGAATTCACCCTCTCTCCACTCCGGGTGGTTCTCGCCCAAATAGCATGGTAACAAAAAAGGAAGGAAGTGATGTAACAGGAGAGAGATTGACAGGAGACTGGGTTTCCAGGTTCCCATCTCTTAATCCAAGGCATGCGTCAAACTTTAAATATGAAACATGTCTTTGAATAACCATGACTAGCAGCTCTCATTTGAAAGAATTCAAAGTAATTCTCGTAATTATATTATGAAGTTGGTCGTGGCTCCATCACAGCCGTGTCACCTCCACCTTCCTCAAGGCTCCTGATCGTGGAGGGGTCCTGACCAGGCCCTGTGAAGTCAGTATTGACATCCACTTAGCAGCAAGGCTCTGGGAGGAACGGACTGGAAGTCACAATCAATAGGCTTTAGAGTTTGTGCTACTGAGGCATATCTGAAACTGGATGTTGAAGAACAAGGATGGCTGGAAGCCAATTTTTAAATTCCTTTGAGTGACTGAGGTGGAACTGAAATTCAAGTGCAATTTTCGAGGAGCCTGATACGATAGTTCCCGTGGAATCGTTCTTTACATGAACTTTTTGAAATTTTGTTCAGCATGAATCCATTTTGTATAGTACAGAGAGAACAGCTTTTTAATTTATACAAATACAGACAATGAAAGAACAGTCGTAACACAACAAAATCACCGGGGTTACTTCAATGTATTAAAAATACATATCAAAGCAGTGTCTGATTCCTGCTATTTCCCTGCCCCTTTTAATTTTATGACTTGTTGTTATTGTTAGGTGCCGTCGAGTTAAGTCTGACTCATAGTGACCCTATGTACAGCAGGTCGAAACACTTCCCGATTCTGTGCCAGGTGCACAATCTTATTTATGTTTAAGCCCATTGTTGCAGACACTGTGTCAATCCATCTGGTGGAGGGTTTTCCTCTTTTGCGTTGACCTGCCACTCTTCCAAACATGATGTCTTTCTCCAGGGATTGGTCTCTCCTGACTACATGTCTGAAATATGTAAGATGTAGTCTAGCCATCCTTGCTTCCAAGGAGCTCTCTGGTTGTACTTCTTGACTTAGTTGTTGTTATTGTCATTAGGTGCCTTTGAGTCAGATCTGACTCATATCCACCCTATGTACAACAGGATGAAACATTGTTCAAAACTGCACCATGCCGTGCACTATGTCAATGCTATTCATAGGGTTTTCAATGGCTGATTGTTCCCAGAGTGGGCTGCCAGGTCCTTCTCCTATTTTTGCAGTGCTGGGGATCAAACCCAGGGCCTTAGAGCATGCAGAGCAAGCACTCTACCAACTGAGCTAAACCCCAGCCTAGTAACTTGGTAGCGCCTTCAACTTCACCTCGAGGTACCCACCATTACTTGAGAAATTTCTCAGTCCCTAGATCTGCCCCAATCAAATGGTGCGCTGTTCTCTATTTGCTATGTCATTTGCTAATTTTGTTCACTTATGCTATACACGTTCCACCCTGACTATTCCAACTGACAGAGACCATCTGTATAGACACAAACGGGTTCCAAAGGACAGGGAAGAAAGCTGGAACTTGCTTAGGCTCACTTTATGGACCATGACTTCGCACAGAAATACTTAGTATGAGATGGGCAAGTAACCAGGCAATATGTACCTGCCTGGTTCCCGCTTTATGTGCAGCAGAAACCCCTTGACCCTCAAACTATTTTGCAGGTTCCTTTTTGAATGAGTACAGAGTCCCCAGCAAATATCCAGAAAACCAGGTTGATCTGGTAGGTTAAAAAGCAAATGGAAACACGCAAAGGCAGCAATATGTCACTCATTAAACTCATATGGTCTTGAGTGTGTGTGAGTGTTTCATACATGGGTTTTCCAAGATCCCCAGGTAAATCGAAGTCTAAATATCTGTGTGACTGGACTTCCCATGACCTTAAACATGGAGACTAATGTAAATTTTTCTGAATTATCAGTTTCCAAACGAGTAAGATTTTGTGGTGGATTTAATTCATAAATATTTTCTGATCAAAGAACTTATAGCCAGCCAAAGCATTCCATGGTAACTCTGATAGACTGGTAAAGGCTGTTTGGAATATTGTATGGAGAAGAATTGTAAGGGTGCCCTGGATTGCATGGGAAGCAGTGACATCACCAATTAGAAAATTCATAGACATAGGTGGGGAGAGGTAGCAGAAGTACAGTGCTTACTTGGCACCCATGATCCCTGCTTTGCCCACTTCAGTCACCCTTCAAACTTTACTACACACCATCTGTGGTTGGAAGAAGTTGTTCTGCCTCCCATTGTGTCCATTATGGTACCATCTTGATCCTTACATTGATTTTGATCCAGATTTCATTCAACAGGACCAACGGGTTACAATCTCCTCTCCATCACCCCAAACAGTAAATTCTAACAGCAAAGTTGATGCTCTGCCCAACCATTTTAAATATATTCACTAATTTATGATAGAGGGTATGTTGCAGATCAACCCCTAAATTCACTTAAAACAACTGATGCTTGTTCATTCAAGAGATTAATAGCAAGCAGATTTCAAAGTGTTTTGTGTAGGCAATGCATAATTGATTTATGTAGCGATTGGATAGCAAGATACTTGGTGGAGCAGAGAAATATGTT
The DNA here is from genome assembly GCA_007922755.1 of Pedetes capensis. Lineage (NCBI taxonomy): Eukaryota > Metazoa > Chordata > Mammalia > Rodentia > Pedetidae > Pedetes > Pedetes capensis. Next base: position 9,698 of record VMDO01008893.1, read on the forward strand.
CAAGAGATGGTAACATGAAACAAAACAAAGACAAAACAGTACCATCTAAAACACAAGTCCAATGACCCAACTACCAAGTACATAAACTTTGTGATCTTGCTTTGTTCTAAGAACTGAACTAAATACTTCACCTGTATTTTTCTCTTTTAAGATTCACCGATTTTTATGAACAAAGTACGTACTAATTTCTTGCCCATTTACAGGCGAGGAAGCTGAAATGAACACTGCCTTGCGAGGAGACAGTAGGGCTGGGGTTTGAACCCACATAGCTGCCTCCAAAGTCCACACCTTGAATGGTTCACTCTACCATTGTACACATTAGAGAAGAATGATAGCTAACACACACACACACACACACACACACACACACATGATGTGAATTCTACACTCATTGGTCCTGTTCTAGAAATGCACCACAGAGCTCATCCCAGAGGAGGTAATTAACCATAGGCAGAAGCAAGACTCTGCTTAGAAATAGCCACAGTGACTGCTTTTACAGAATAAATGATTTTTAAGGGAGAAAGACATTCTGGAGTCAAAACCTGAAAATCCTCTGTGGCATTGTAAGTTCAAGGACTTAATAAAAATACGGCTTTTGTGTTAAAGTTGAGTATTGCAAAAGGACTATATAAACACAGGCAAAATAGCTGGTGAGAGGATTTAAACAATTATCCCACTGATACTTCCGAATTCCTGCAATTAATTCAGATGTTTGACTAAATGATCCACTTTTCCCCTAAACATCTGAGGTTTGTGGAAAAACCTATTTTTTGTAGGAGTTAAAAAGTGAGAAAATTTTACATTATTTTATGTAAATAGAATTTAATACCTTTTGCCTGCATATGATGGCATTTTTGAAAAAAGAGTCTACTTGCCATCGATTTCCATAAGAACATTTTTCGGAAAAGGACATCGGAGTTTTCAATTCTGCCCAGTTCTGCATGTGGAACTTGCAGAGGGTTATGGGAAAGGACATTCTCCATCTTGGAATGATGGGCTTCAAGGGGGTACTGGACAGGGCAGCCACGCCCACCCCTGCAGGAGGCCCAAGGCCCCTTCCCTTCAGCTCTAGCTGGACTTCCTGCTTCCCACTGATCCTATTCACCACCACTGGGAAGGTGGATGAAGTCCCCACCGATCTGTTCACTCTATTTTTTGTGTTAAACACCAGGCTAGATTGTTTTACTTATATCCCTTTCATAATTATCATAAGCCTTGGTAACAAAAGGAGAGATTCAGAGGTTTAAATACATGCCTAAACATTAGAACCAAGAGTTGCGCTCAGGTCTGTGTTTTGCCACCAACTCCCGTGGGCTGTTCCTAAACCGAGAGTTGCCTTACACTGAAAATCCCGTTAGCTGGTCATATGCCTACTCAATCTATTCTCATTGTCTACCCTGCCCCAAGTGAAATCCCAGGCTCCAATGGATATCATCACCTAAATGTCCTTTGTGAGTATTTATTTCTGCCTTCATGTCTACCTATTTTCTAACTTTGTATCGTGCAACCCGGGCTGGGATTTAGCACAGTTGGTAGAGCGCCACTCTGCAGTCTCTGAGGTCTGGAGTTCAATTCCCAGTACCGCAAAAATGGGAGAAGCGCCTGGCAATCCACTCCCAAGGCAATCCCGAAACAGTCAGCCACTGAAAACCCTATGAGGGTCACTATGACTCAGATACTGACTCGATGGCACCTAACAACAACAACATTGTGCAACCCATTCCTAAGTTCTCTGCCTATCACTTTTATCTGTTACCCAAAGCCCAAGGGAGGAAAGGAGAGGACGCAGACTTGGACCCAGGCAAAGTGCGCTTACTTGTGAGTTTGAACAACTTTGTTTACCTCTCTGATACTGATACCTACTTCACATGTTGTTAAGAGTCGATATTAAATGGAAGACCTACACAACTGTGTTTGACACATGATAGGTACAAGGGACCCAGATGGAGCTAAAAAGGCTTGCAGCTTGGTTCCAGCTGGTTCACAAGCACCTGCTGTGAGTACATGGGCACACACAGGTACAGAAGCTGTTATGCTTTCTCATCAGTGATGAATCTGGGAGATGATGAGCTGGAACGATTGGGGCCATCTTGCCACCAAGTAAAAAGCTTATCTGAGAATGGAGTCAACAAGGAGGAGAGCCCGGGTATGAAATGAGGGGAGAGAGATTCCTGATGACATTGGTAGAGCACCTGGATTCAGCCAGGCCTGAAGCACCTCTGCTCCTGAGCTTTTCAACATAGGAACCAATGTATTCTCCATCCTACACTCCTGTTTTGCTCCTTTAAACCAGCTTGAGTCCTTGTTGTCACTTAGAACAAAAATCATCCTGCCTAAAACTGATCACCAAGCCCAAGTGGGAAAAGGACTTGGCCAATACCACAAAGCTCTTTAGTAGAACTGGAAATAGATTCCAGGCATTCTGCCTCCAGAAAAAAAAAATTTGCATGTTCCTTAAGCTGTCTTCCTGCTAAATAACAGAAATGGAACATGGGGTCCTACAGAAACATTTATGATGGAAAGTAATCTATTTATAAGAATATTGTAGGTATCAAAAAAGAATAAGGAAGAGATGCCGGCAGATGGCTGTCCACTTATTACCAATCAAGCATGCACTATGGTAGTTTTCTGTCCTTAGCACTGGAGAGAAAATCAGAGCACTTCTAACTGGCATAGGGGTTTATATAACCATCCTGATTTAGAGTACTCAGCTTCTTGCTTGCATCTTGTATTTTTTTAAAAGAAGAACAAAGATAGTAATTTCAATCCTAATTGTAGAATACAAAATGATATCCAATAAATATAGCATGTTAAAATTAAAATTCAGATATATTATGATGCATTTTATTTCTCATGTTACATACTTATATGTCTTTCTATCTTTCCTGGCTGCTAATATTTAGTATGCATATTAGCCTAGATCAGTCTGAGGGAAATTTTGCTCTACAGGGGAATTTCAGCAACATCTGGAGATACTAGTATTATGGTTGTGACAGTGGAGGTGGGGAAAGCAAGGACACTACTGGCATCTAGTGGGTAGGGGTGAGGGATGCTGTTAGGCATCCTATAATGTACAGGACAGTCTCCCACAGCAAAGAATTATCCAGCCTGCGCATCAATAGTTCTGAGGCTGAGAAACCTTGGTTAGGATTGTTGTTGTTATTGTTAGGTGCCATCGAGTTGGTACCTGACTCATAGCGACCCTCTGTACAACAGGGGAAACACTATTGTCAGTGCTTCTCTGCTGTTCATAGGGTTTTCAATGGCAGATTGATTTTTGGGAGGGGCTTGCCAGGTCCATCTCCCAAGCCTACAGCTTCTGGTGTTCCCAGGTGGTCTCCCATCCAGGTACTAACCAGGCCCGACCCTGCTTAGCTTCTGAGATCTGACGGGATCGGATGCCACAGGCCTACAGCTGCAGGCTTGGTTAGGATAGGTAACGGCTTTAGTTAAGAACACTTTGTTACGTGGGAAAATTTTTCCCCTTTATTAGTGAATGATGGTGAGGTACAGAGTAACACAGCATTGGCTTTTTCCATTCTGCATCCTTTACATCACTTCTGGCAACACTTTCATCAACCCACAAAGTTTATGAAGACTCATGGCCAGTACGTAGTAAAACTCAAATGCTCATTGGGGTTATGGTCTCCTATTTTTCCAATGTACTCATGAAGTTGTGCTGTTTACATTGAGATCATCCTCTCCTCATTCGTCCTCCCCATTGACCCTCCTCTCCATCCCATCTTCTCCAATCTTCGCTTCCCTCTGCTAGTTCCCTCCCTCCTTTTTTCTACTCCGTATGTTGTCTCTTCTATACTGAGTTTAATTGTGCATTTTAAAAAATATATCAATTAGGTAGCTCCTTTCTTCCAGTTGATCAGGGGTGGGATTGTAGTAGTTCCGTTGTAGAGCACTTGCCTAGCATGCATGAGCCCACTGGACTTGATTCCACCACCACCAAAAAACAAAACAACAACAGAAAGTCAGAGACGGAAGTGGCGGGGAGAGAGAGAGAAGAGGAAGAGAGGAGAGAAACAGACTGTGAGAGCGCGAGCGTGCTCTCTGGGTAGTTACAAGTCAAAATTTCAATGTGGTCAACTCTTTACCCTTCTCAAGAAAATACCAGACAAGTAAACTTCCATTAGCACTGGGGAATTTAAGTTCAAGAGAGGCAACAATTTCCCTAAGTGCGGCTAATTAGTCACTGAGGGAGGTCGCAGCACGCCCTTCTCCAGAGGTGAGGAGTCCTGTTTGTCCAGAGAGTTGAGTGGCCTTTATAGCAGCAGGAGACTGAAGGGAGTCGGCTCCAGCACAGCCTCAGGTTCTTTGCCCTCACCTGAGGGATTTTCATTATGACCTCTGATGCCTTTTCAACAAGGCAACATCAGCCTAACTGGGTTTGCTCTACGCCACATCACTCCGTGTGAAGTTTTACAGCAGAAGACCTAATTGCCCTCTTCACTCACACTTCAGTGAACTCACTAAAGCCCAGTTAAGCATTTTCTTGAAAACAAATCGTTTTCAGACGGTCCTGGCAAAACTATCTTGATTGTACACAAGCGATTATACATAATTTATTGGAAGGGTGGCTCGCGATTGGACCTGCCCCAGCAAAAGGGCCTCTCGCAGGAGCTCAAGCATGCACTATCTTCACGTTTTGGGGCTCTCTGCATTTGGGTGTTGTTACTGCATCTCACCAACAACTTGCATGTTTATATATCACATCTCCCTGACAGCTCTGCACTTTGAAAGGTGTCAAGTATAGATCAGGCTGCAGATGCAGAACAGAGTTTATTTTTGAAATAATAATTTCTGTAATTTCCTAATCATATGTCTTTTATATTCATGAAGTGAAGTGTAATGAATCTATACAGCTCCTCTTGTGAGGGCACAAATCCACCCGCCATGCATTGACACCACTGTTTATCAGCAGAGCTTCTGTCCAGAATTTCTGGTTGTGCCTTAACTAATGGCATCTTCCAGCTTCTCTATAAGAGGCAGCAATATAACCCTGCTGATGTATAGTTGTGCAGGTCTATACTATCCAGGGGAACTTTTTATGGGGATGGGTGGGCTCCATGACTGTAATATTTTAATACACGTGATTACTGAACATCATATGAAATGTGGCTAGTATAACTCAGGAACTAAACTCTTAATTTTGTTGAATATGAATTAACTTAGATTTAAGTATGGGAGAAAGACCCAGCAACCACTCCCAAAAAACAATCAGCCATTGAAAACCCTATGACTCGCAGAGAAACACAACAATAGTGTTTCATCTGTTGTACATAGGGTCTCTACTCAGTGTCACCTAACAACAACAACAACAACAACAACAAGAACAACAAATTTAAGTAGTCGATGGGGTTGGTGGGCTGGGATTCAGCTCAGTTGATAGAGCACTGCACTGCAGTCTCTGAGGTCCCGAGTTCAATTCCCAGCACTGCAAAAATGGGAGAAGGACGTGGCAATCCACTCCTGTGGCAATCTACTCCCAAGCAATCCCGAAACAGTCAGCCATTGAAAACCTTACGAGGGTTGCTATGAGTTGGATACCAACTCGATGGCACCTAACAACAACAACAATAAGAACATGGGGTTGGTGTTTACCACAGCAGACTGCACAGTTTGGATCTTAAGTGCCCCCCAAAGCCCATGAGGATCAGTCCCCAGTGTGGTGTGATTGAGAGGTGCTGGAACCTTTAGAAGGTGGGTCCTAGTGGGAGATTTTAGGTCATTTGTGTGACCTTGCAGGGGATCATGGAGCCAGGTACCATGGTGTATGCACATAAGCCCAAGCAACTCAGGAGTCTGAGATAGGAGGATCTCGAGGGAGTCTGTACAACTCAGCAAGACTCTGCCCCAAAGAAAAAGTGGGACTTTCTGGTTGTGCCTTAACTAATGGCATCTTCCAGTTTCTCTATTAGAGGCAGCAATATAACTCTGCTGAGCAGCGCAGCGGTAGAGCACTTGCCTAGCATATGCCAGGCCCTGGGTTCAACCTCCCAGGACCAGAAAAAAAAAGTGGATTGTGGGACCCTGGTCTCTTCTTTCTCTCCATTGCTTCTTGGCCATATGGGGAGTCTCGCTGTGCTCTGCACTCCTTCCATGACGCGCTGCCTCACCACAGGCCCAGAGCTATGGAGGCAACGATGGACTGGAACCTCCAAGGCTGTGAGCCAAGGGAAACTGTCTGCATATGAGTTGATCATCTCAGGCATTTGTCACAGTAACAGAAAGCTGCCTAACATACTGTGGCGCTGGCTCTCCGGTTACTGGCACCTTTCCCTCCTGTGTCTCACTACAAAAGCCAACATATTTCTGAATGCACAAATTTGTTCATGTCAAGCTCCTTCTCTCAATTCTGCCAAGACTCCCCACTGCCTCCATCAGGCCATCCCAATTCTTCCATGGTGATTATCTCTCGCCACCCTCCCTCACTACCAATCCCCTAGCCCTCCAAAGCAACTATACTAGGGAATGCATATCTTTCTGTCCTTACATCTTTCCTTGTGTATACAAGGTGTTTGCTTTTCCATTAGCATCTCCTTAATGATCATGCAACACCTTCTTTATAGGTCTTCTCTGATCACCCCTCCTGCTGGTTCCCAAGACACACTTCTACCTTGAAGCCTATCAGCCTATGTATTTGTCTAAATGCTTGGCTCTTTCATGAGACCATGAGCGATCCTGGGTTGAAATTGCGGATTATACATGCTTGTATTACGGCACCCAGGACAGAGCCTGTACACAATACATAGCACTGGGATTGGTTGATCACAAAAATTGATTCCACAAACATTTATTGGATATATATCAGTGCTCTTAGGCTAATTTCACTGTTGGGTGCTGTGGCTGTTTGCGTTAGGTTTTAGGTTCCACTTTAACATGGATCTTATTGAAAAGGGTGGATTCTGATTATAAGCATATGTTGCTTGTAAAATAACCAAGTGGCTTAGAATATTAAGCAACTACTTCATGTGGTGCTCCAACAGAGGTGTAGCAGTCTGTCTACAACGTTGGAGGAACGACTGACTGTTAGACTTACTGAGAGAATGTTAGTTTATAAGGTAGTACTTTTATAAGAGATTTTCATTTTTGTTTTCTGGCTCATCTTCAGACTTCAGAACGTAACCTCTGTTTAGGATGTGATTCCACTATAATTATGAAAGCTTCTCGCCCTAGGGAACCACTTGGGAGATGTGACCCAAGTCTCTCAGACAGAATGTGATGACTGTGCTACACTGTGTGGGCCACACTTGCTCACAGAGCTGTCTCTGGCAACATGTGGAAGACACATTGGGCTATTTCCTTGCCCTCCTTGAATCTATTTCACACTGTCACCGTCAAAAGGGGTTACTTGGGGGAAAGACTTCTAAGAAAAAGATTTAAAGAAACTCTATGTCCATGCTGAAACTTAATTTTTAAAGGGCTCCATTGGAAAACATATCTCCTATGATGTGAGAGAACGTGCTTTAATCATTTTTATGTCCACTTCTTGTAGTTCCTGGTATATAAAAACAACAATACTGCCAATTGCCAAGATAAATCTGGCTCCCATGATATAGTAGGCATTGAAATATAAGGCATTGACGTAGGAGACATTACTTCCAAGCCCTTTACACATTTTTATTTTATTTTTTTGAGCAGGATCTCTCAGTGAAATACAGCCTGGCCTAAAACTTGCTATGGAGCCTATGCTGGCCTTAAACTCAAGATTCTCCTGCCTCATTCTCCCAAGTGCTAGGATTGCACATGTGTACTTCCGTGCCTGGCCAATTGCACAAATTCTTATACTTAATTTCACAAGAGTTTTTTGGATTAGGTAATATTATCCCATTTTAAAGACAAGGAGGCTGAATTGCAGGGGGATGGGTTGGGTGGAAGAAAGAGTTTGGGCTCAGGCATTCTTGCTCCAGAGCTCATACCACACCGCTCAAGAGACGAAGGCTGAATTAAGCTAGTGTTGTGAAGACAAAGTACCAGTTGCTAATATGATGATGTAATTGTCCATAGGGCCAAACTGAAGTTCAAGTCTTTGTTCTGCCACTGACTTGCCGGACGACTTTGGACAAGCCATCTACTTTTTCTGTGCTCAATTGTTGATGAATAAAATGTGCATAAACACACTTCCCTAGTTATTATAAGGATTAACTGAGACATTTATAGAAACTTCCTGAAGTAAATGGTATTATTATCAGGCATAAAAATGGTGAGAGGTAGGCAGCCTACACCCCTTCCAGGACCCTTTGAGGATTAAATAATAATGTATATGCAAGCACAATGTAAATGTCAAAGCGCTCTACAAATGGTAATGGCTTTCGTTTCCATTACTGGAAGCATTCCTTTTCAAAGGCGTTGTCTGCAGATAGCAAACAGTTCTTAGCTGTGCTCTGTGTTTTGCTCTGTGCTTTAGGGACAGCAAAGACAAAACATGGACTCTCGGCAACAGATACATTCATCCCATTGCCATCCACATTTGCACAGCCTGCCTATTGCTCATTTTATGATCCTTAATGAGATGATATGGGCTGGGATTTAGCACAGTTGGTAGAGCGCCACTCTGCAGTCTCTGAGGTCCTGAGTTCGATTCCCAGCACCACAAAAAATGGGAGAAGTACGTGGCAATCCAATCCCCAGGTAATCCCAAAACAATCAGCTGTTGAAAACCCTATGAGGGTTGCTCTGAGTCGGACATAACTTGATGGCATCTAACAACAATAACAATAAGGTGACACAGATCAGATACCTGAGGGTTTACCCACCTATAGCCAATAAAAAGGCCTGAAAAAAGCTGCCTCTCCAAGACACAGAAAGACTGGAAAGTCTCATCCCCAACGGCGTCCACACGGCAGTGGAGGGGACTGGCATTCAGTCACAGTTCTTGAGTACTTGCAGTGGGCTAAGCAGTATGCTCAGCACGTTTCACGTTTGGGAATTTATGTAATCCTTCTGTCCATACTACCTGGAAGGTACTATCGCTATCCATGTCTTACAAGTGAGTAACCTGAAGCTTGTAGAAACCAAGGAATCGACAAAGGTCACAAAGTAGGTAGTGGGCAGGGTCAAGACACTAATTTAGATCTGTCTGATGAAGCACTGTATGGCCATCTGGAGTCCTTGCAATGCTAAAGACACAAGGAGAGAAGAGTAACTAATCCCACGCAGGGTAAGGCAGGAAGGCTGACTCCAAGGGACAGCGGTGTGGCGGTGACTAGAAAGCCTGTAGTACGCTGTCTTCTTCAGCTTTCAATTCCACAATCTCTACACGTTATTCTGTCTACATGACAAGTACGGACATCCACAACTGGGCCGCGCTTACACGGGAGGTTTTGTCCTAGCAGAAATTCTCTAAGCCTGGCTTAATTTGTTCATGAAGGTCAGAATGAGCCTTCACATTCCTCTCCCCATGCCCGACAGGGCTCTGCTCAGACGTGGATCTCTGAAGGCTGACTTAGAACACTCTCCAGGGAAAACCATGCATCAATGCAGACAGCCGGAAGCATGAAAGAAAATGACCTTAAGGGAGAGGAGGAAGCTGTAAGGGGAAGGAGAGAACTCTCTCTACAAATATGAGCAGGGTGACTATTCCAACTCTGCATCAGGCATGTGACTTATCTGTATCTGAACTGCACTCTGCTTGGCGTGGATAGAGAGATGGGTTGTAGATGTTCCACAGCGTCCGTGCAACCTAGTGGTCCTCTGCACAATGAAGGCTCAGCTCCCAAGTTGTTTTGTTATTATTTTTTTGTGTGTGTATTCGTATACAGGTGCATGTACACACCTGTGTGCACATACACACACACTAAATTGACCAGAGTCAGCAAAAATAACACGCACCCCCAGGCCAAGTCTCTATTTTCATAAATAATGCCTCCCTGCTCCTTTTACAAGCCTGTTCAAAGACCTGCAGTGCATCCTGGCTACAATTCAAAGCCCATCTAATGAAAGCACCTCCACTGTCAGCAATGTTAATGTCACTTTAAAGAGTGTGAAATGTTGCTAAATGTGTCAGGAAACAATTAGATAACATAAGAGGCATGTTTTCTCAGTGCACAGAGAAATATATTATGCAGGCAGGAGATAAACGCAAAGTTTCCTGAGCTCCAGCATACTCGGCACGCTCCTTCTCCCTCTCTTTTTAATCCAACAGAGAAATTGTTTGGCAACAGTAAGCCCTGTTTCAAATACTTGGAGAGGGGAGAAAGGCCTGCCTTGCCTCTGACTGCTGTCGCTTGAGCCCTGCGCTATCAGGCTGCGCGAGATACAAACAGTCTTCCACTCAAATTAAATGTGTGCCCTCCTAATTAGCATTATAAATATAGGTTTCTCTGAGCCAGAGTTGATAAAATTACAGTGCGGGGCTGGAAAGGAACCGACAGCTCTCCCACGCTGAAACAATGGCCATGGCATGTGCATGGCTAGAACAATGCCCCCAGAGCCTGCCCCTATCTGCGGAGGTCAGCCTGAGAAAAGAAGGTAAATGCCAAGTGGGCTGACATTAGGACAGGCATCCGGGCCCAGATGCAATCTGTTCTTGGAGCGCGGCAATGTAAAGCTTGGCTCCTAAGCCCTGGGGGGACCCGCTCTCACTGCAGAGCTTCTTTGTAGAGTTTTTGTCATCTCTGCCACCCGCGGGGCTCCAAATGGAGCCTCAACACCACAGGCAAAGGCTGGAGAGAGCGGACTGCGCCCTGGCCTCTGGCGCTTGGCATCGCTCTCCATGGTTCTGAAACACGAGTCCATCAACATGCAATAGAGAAACACTGTCCGCCCACCCCTGCGACCCTCGGATGCCTTTGCCTCACTTCTGGGGAGAATTTTGAATTAGGTAAAGGAAGCAATGAAGGAGAGAGGGAGGGGAGGGTGGAACAAATGAAGAGCGACACAGGGAGAGGCTTCCATAAGCATCCCCAATGGATGACTCTCAGGGACAAGGGCGAAAAATGAAAAGAACTTGTGTTGATGTTTTCAAGTAAGTTTAACTGCCAAGTAAGATGCAACTACCAACCCAGACTGAGGCTGGAGGGCCTGAGGTAAGCGAGGGATTTGCATGTCGGCGGCACCATGATGTGCTCCTGCAGTCATGAGCGAACGAGTTGGTATGGGCAACCAGCACAGCCCATCATGGCAGCAGCAATGTGACTGGACTTTCAGCACCAGTCAGCACGTGCCAAAAGGCTCAGGCTTTTTCTTTCCTTATGGAAACATGCCACTCTGTTCAGATGCAGAACAAAACCTTCTATGGGTAGAAGCTCAGACGTGTTCCACAATGTGTGTAGTTCGTCTGCGAGGTAAGTCGTAGAAGCTGGGATGGAGGCTTATTTGCTGCCTGTCCCCTGGGCTACTCTTCAATTTAGAATAGCTCTCTATATCTATGACTCTCTTTCTGAGATAAGCACACATCATGCAATGATCTATACAAAGTCAAAGAAAATTAAGGATAAACTCTATCAAATACTAGCTCTAGAAATTAACTTAGATTAATACTAGGTAATTTGAACTGAGCAAACACTCTACTTTGAAAAATTGTGGTTCAGAAAGAAAACAGCTTTTCCCAGATCACACAGCAAGTTGATGATCTGAATCTAAGGCTCTGCCCACTGATAACATTCTTCTTCAATACTCAATTTAAGGAAAAAGCAGAAAACTCAAAGTTCAAACTAGGATGAAGAATTTTTGGCTTCACAGCAAATCATATAAGTGGACTATGATTCTATAACTCTAATGCACAATGTGTACTACCTCAAATAAAATTACATACATGTGACATTACACTCATATCTGTCAAACTCTGTTCTTTGAAATACCAGGCTTTCTTAAGATGCAAACACATGTCCCAGGATGGAAGGATTCCATAATGAAATAGTTCGTGCCGTATGAGACAGCATGAGAAGCATGTCCAGGTCATGGGAAGGAGACTCCCGAGGTGCTCCTTCCTGATAGGACCCTCTGGATTGGTTGGTCCATTCCCTTCTGGGCTGATATCTTTAAACCCTAGTTGAGACACTCAATTCCCCAGAGAAGGAAATTGAGATGGATATGGGGACTAGACATAAGGTAAATGATCCACAGCTTGTGAGCTTGGAAAAGAGTTAAGGGCAGGTAGATCCTCAAGTAATTGAGCCATGATCCAAGGAAGAAGGAATGGACTTTTACAAGTCAGTTCAGATGTCAGCACTAGGAATGGTGAAAGTTAAAGGAGGCAGATTCTGCTCCATATATATTGCATTTATCTATGCCTCTCCTTTTTGTGAGTTCTGCCTGGTATTATGGCTCCTTATGCATATGCTTTATCATTCCTTTCAGAGTGTAATCTACCCTCATTCATTCACTGGGCATATGTTAATTGAATAACTATTACATTTCAGGCTGTATTGTGGGCCAGGGCATTGCTCTGAGTAGTTGTGGAATCTGTATCATTGCTGTTTTTAATCTTTCCAACTTCCAAAGCACCTAACAAAGTGTTTGTTCACAGATTGATTAAGAAACATTTGTTGACAAAATGGATAAACATGCAAAGATCTTTCTTTCTTTCTTGTCTTTCCTTTTCTTTCCTTCCTTCTTTCCTTCCTTCTCTCCTACCTTCCTTCCTACCTTCCTTCCTTCATCTCCCTTTCTCCCTCCCTCCCTTTCTTTTTCTTTCTCTTTCTTTCTCTCTTTCTTCTTCTTTCTTTCTTTCTTTCTTTCTTTCTTTCTTTCTCTTCATCTCCCTTTCTCCCTCCCTCCCTTTCTTTCTTTTTCTTTCTCTCTCTTTCTTTCTCGCTCTTTCTTACTTTTTCTTTCTTTCTTCCTTTTTCTTTCTTTCTTCCTCTCTTTCTTTCTTCCTTTCTCTTTCTTCCTTTCTTCCTCCCTTCCATCCTGCTGGTGTGCTGCACCCAGGGGTTTACACATACTTTTCAAGAGCTCTGTAACTGAGCTGCACCCCCAGCTTCTTTTTTATTTTTTATTTAGATACAAGGTCTCATTATGTCACACAGGCTGCCTCTGTCCTCAAAATCATGATCCTCCTGCCTCCATTTCCCAAGCCTCAGGGATTATAGGTGTGCACCACCAAGCCTGGTTGCAAAGAACTTTCTAACAATTGGTGTTGAATAACAACAAGATCAGTATCCTTGTAAGGTAATAACCTCCTCATCACAGGAATTATCAGTCCTCAGCATCCCTGGTTAGCAAGGCCACAGACAGCATTGGCATTCAGTGAGAAACTAGACTCTAGGCCCTGTAAATTCAGCTCCAAATCCCCTCAATTTTGTAAGCATTTCTGCCACTCTGTCATGGGCTCAAGGAGACAGAGGATCATTTAGGAGGTATCGCCACAGAAAGCAAAGCAAACTGCCCAGATAGTCTCTGTGCCCCACCAGGAATCAGGGACATATTTGTTTTTCAGTCTTCTACACATCTGGAAAATTGTAGCTCCCAGTTGAACACTGAGACCCATATAGACTCATGCATCCTTAGAGGACTTAACTTTATTTAAAAGAAACATGTCACCTTGTTGAAGCTTAAGCTCAAATTAATTATAACAAGTATAATATTTGGCCAACCTTAGTCTCATGATTCAACATTCCCACTTGATTGGATTCCAGAGCTAAATGAGAGTTTATAACCATCCTCAATGTAATAACACTTTTGCTTTTATGACTGCTTTCATCTGTGGATCTCAAAGCTTAGCATAAACAGTAATTAATGTTCACCTGGGAGGTAAAGATACATTTATTTGGCTCATTTGGCAAAGTGGGAGTGGGAGGGAGAGAATGGCCAATGCCCAGGCAGAAACTGGAATGGAGGGCTCCCTGTTCCCACTATTTTACTATGATCTTAGTGAACTAGTCACATCATTTGTTTAAGGAAAGAGTAGGCAGATGTGTACATAAACTAAGATGGCTTTTATCTAGTATAAGATAGATTTTATGGAAGATAAAAAGACTAGTAGGGAATTTCCACTAAAGTTCTTAGGCCAGCCATAGGAAGAGATTTCTTCCTCCCTTTCTTTCTTCTTTCTTTCCTTCCTTCCTTCCTTCCTTTCTTTCTTTCTTTCTTTCTTTCTTTCTTTCTTTCTTTCTTTCTTTTTTCCCTTTCTTTGTCTCTTCCTTTCTTCCTTCTTCTTCCTTTCTTTCTTCCTCCCTTTCTTCCCCCCTCCCTCCTTTCTTTCTTTCTTTTTTCTTTCTTTCTTTCTTTCTTTCCTTCCTTCCTTCCTTCCTTCCTTCCTTCCTTCCTTCCTTCCTTCCCTCCTTCCTTTCCCTTTCTTCCTCTTCCTTCCATCCATCTTTTCAACAATACTCTTTGACTAATACATTTTTTATATTTTTTGGCTCTATTAGGTACACTGGGGTCATGAAGTAAAAAAATAAAAATCCTTAATGAATTTTTAAAAAGTACTATATATCTACACACACATATATACAAACATGCATATATGTATATGTATATGTATATGGGCTCTAGGGGAAAATAGACCAAGGTAAGGGGAATAGGGAATGGCAGAATAGGGGTCAAATTTTGGATGCTACTTAATCTGAGGCCTTAAATGATATCCAATTAAGATAACATTTGAACTGAGACCTGATGAAGGGGAGTGGGGGAGCAGGCTGATGTCTAAGAAAGCATGGTGTAGACACAAGGAATACCTCTGAGCTGGCTGTATGGTTGGTCTATTCCAGGAAGAGCAAGCGGACCAGGAAGGCTGGGAGGGAATAAGAGATGGGGAAGAGGGAGGACTCACAAGCCACTGTGGGGTCTCTGGCTTTCACTCTGGTTGGGACAGAAAGTGGTAAAGGGTTCTGTTGGAGGAGTGACGAGATTTTATGTACGGTTCAGAAAGATCACTTTGGTTACTGTGTTGAGAACACACCAGAAGGAGGCGAGGGTAGAAGCAGGGAGACTCATTAGAAAGTGGTTGCCACAGTCCAGGTCAGAGATGATCGGGAATGACATCAGGTTGATGGTGGCGATGACAAAAGTGACAAAGATCGGTATCTGGATACATTATTTTGAAGACAAAGTCAATACATTTTGCTGATGGATTAATGTGGGTGTGAGAGAGAGGAGCCAAAAATAATTCATGAATAAACATGGTCAAAGAGGTAAATTCCTACTGTATTACATGCTTGCTTTAACACATAGCATTAATTGAAAGACAAAATTGGATTGAAAAGTATTTTACATATTGGAAAACGATGTTAATTGTTGCCTAGAAAACACTCTTTAAACAGATAGGCAAATAATGATTTTACTTGCAATTTTACCAAAACAATATCCTCCAGGAAGAAAGAGGTACAAAAAGGGCTCTGGGCTGTTTAGAACAGAATCAACAAGGCAGGCAGTTTTCTTTTATCAGACTTAAGGAAATTTAATAAAATCTAAGCCAAGAGAGCTGGACTTTCATCTTTGTCCAGGCAAGATGATGTACATTCCTCATGGTTAACAGCTTTCAACATACACAGGAACAGGACGGGTCCAGAAATAAGCCATTTTCCCCCCTGCAAACTCATATTCACATGTGGTGCAGAGTAGTAAATTAATTTTGGTCCTGTTCTCTGATTTCTCCTTTAGCTTGACCTGATTTTCTTGTACGCCCCAGGCACAGTTAATTTGTAGGGAGGGGTGTGTATATATATTAGAGAACACGTATTTGTGAGTGTGTCTGAGCAGATGGGGATCTTTGCTGAAATATTAATACAGTGCCTTTTTATTATTATTTATAGGAGAACTATATCTTCGGGGCTTTTAAATAAAAAGAAATGGAAGATGGGGGATGTGAAATTATTTTTTTAGTGTTCATACCCTTTGCTTGATATATAAATAATACAAATGAAATGGTAAACAGCATTAAGGATACAATTACTGAATAAGTAGAAATGTCGATTTGCAACAGCACAATATTTCCAGCTGTTATCATGATAGGAAGCAGCTATTTATGTAAAGCTCAATAAGATTCTTTTTGGACTTATTTGAATTTTGCTATTGTTGAGTTATTTTATCACAAAACTGGAAGAAGTATTTCTGTCTATAAAGTTGAAATTCTAAAGCTTGGAGGGGAAATGGCCACAAATAAACAACTTTAGTCTGTACACAGGAGTGAAAAGGAAAGTCTATGGAATGAAAAAGTTGCTTAATTGGTTCTGAGTGACCCACCATTCTAGAAAGGCATGCAGTATTAATGGTGTAGAAACTGTTTAAGCCTTTCCAGGAAAATATGCCAAGTCTTTATAAAGGAAAACAACCATTTGCCTTAAAGCTGCAACAAAGGAGACACCCCCACAAAACCACATTGCAACCATCTCCTTAGAACGTGCTCCAAGTGAAATTTCCCCTTCTCAACAGAGCATCCATTAAAATGGATGTCTAACCCCTGCAAGCTCCCATAGGGTGATGGAAACTTACTTATTTAAATTGGTTGGTTGTCCCCTGAGAGTTCTACCAATAGAGTGATACAAAAACTCATTAGTGCCATTTTATTTTTAAATTCGACGAACAGTCTCAAACAGAGCGTGATCACCTTCTTAAGATCCTAAAACTGTGTCCCACAGTGGAGCGTCATTTGCCCCAGGACGTGCACCAGTAAATCATAATACCCATCACTCAAGCAGGGCTGTCCTTCTTCTAGCCTCCCTGTGTATAGCAAATTCACTTCACAACTGTACGCAGTGTGACCTTCAAAGGGACGCTTGTGTTCCTTTTTGCCCGATCCTGCAATTGCCTTAAATTCTAACAGGAGTCCATACCACTTCAAATTCCATGCTAAAGGGAGTTGATCATGCAGATTTTCTTTCTGTGAGGCTCATCCCATGCTTATAGGGTAGGGACAACAAAGCCAAAACCAAAACCAAAACACAACACAACAAAAAAACCCATCAATTATCATTAAGCCCGGATCTAAAGAGATCAATACATGGGCTAACATTGGGTGCTGTCAAATGTTAAAACCACTCAATTCTCATCTCGTTAAATCATCTGATGGCCCTTTCTTCTTTAGTTAAATAGGGATAAATAATAAAAAACAATTTACAACTAAAAGATGCTAGCATTTTGCAGCTGCTGAATGTCTTTTGGGGAGATTAGATTCTATAATGAGGAGATATAAACATCATTTCATAAAAGCTGCTGCTGTCTTGGGAAAAACAGCACTGAACACGATTAGAAAAAAGCCCGTCCTTCATGAACCTATTGCAGTCATGGGCTGATTGCTTGGCATATGCTTAATGATATCTCCATAGCTGGAAAACAATAATTTGTTACTGTAAATCTTGACATAATATGTGAAGACCCATCGTGCTTTCATTAGTTCTACTTTTGACTTGAGTGGTTTAAACTCACAAATCCCTACCAAAGTTGAAAAGCAAGTCAACAACCTATAATTTTTAACCAATATATTTATATATTTTTAATGGCTTAATTGGAAGTCTTTCTCAATTAATTTAAATATCATTTCAGGCATCCCCTGCTGCTGGTTCTCCATTAAGTTTATCAAATATATGGTAATAGGGAGATAGCACTGTGGAGTGGGGAAAATTCTGTGTGGAGTAGAGAAACAGGCAGTAAGCAACTAATATGACTGTCCTCCCTATTTTGAAAAGGATCATAGGGTCAAATAAGACAGTTTTAGTAGACAGAACTCTATACTCAGAGACATTTCTGAGAGAGACAGTGACTCCTTGGCTCCTTTCCATGGGAGAAATGAGAAAGAGGGGGAAGAGCGTGCTGCTCCTCTTTCCTCTTCTCTTTTCCCCCATTTCCTCCTAAGCTGCTGGAATCTCAGGCTGTCTGCAGCAGAAAAACCCCAGCAGTCGTTGATCAGAGGTCTCCTTTTTACTGCTCTGCCTTCCCACAAGGACAGAAATGTCCTTGATCAAATCTTAACCTCCAGAACTATTTTTATTCTTTATGGACAAAAGTTTACCCTAGCTCTAGTACTGTTATGTTCAAGGACCAAATCAGAAGTCTTTCAGGGCAACTTTTTATATCGTTAAGCAACAAGGTAAGTAACATACAGAAGGAAAATAGATGACAGGTTCTCTCGCCTTACCAAAGATTCCTATAACACTCAGCAATATAAAAATCCTGGTTTAAAATACTTGAGGAATAGAGACGTAGGGTAGATACAGGTATATATAGATATAATTTATTCCTTATATATTTACTTAAAAATATACAATGACTATGCACATGCATTCCTTAGCTTCTTCTCATCCAGGGTAAACGCTTCACATTAGGACCCTGAATTCATGAGTCAGAGGACAAACTAAAACAAAACCTGCTCTCTCTCATGGAGCGAACCCCTCTACCCTCCTCTCTGCTCATACCACCCAGATTACCAGTCCCCCAACTCAGCTTTCACTTACTCCAATCAACGTCATTTCCAAGCCGGGAAGTGGCAACCTCCATGAAGGCTGAGACATTTCTCCCTAAGTAGCTTTCAAGGCTTTCCTCTTTGCAGCTAGGTTGCATGGAGAAATTTATCTCCCGGCACTGGGGCAACAATTAGTGATTCATGCGCCCTAAGAGTGATAGGATTAGGTGGGAAAGATCTCACCTTTGTGAATGAACATGAGAAAATGCAGAGTTGTAATTATTTAGCATTTTTAATGACAATTAAATCTCCTCTACGTCACACACAAATACCTGAATCCAGCACTACAGAGCTACTATTAACTCTTTGTTATCTACTTGGGGATGAAAGAAAACCCCCAAATGAAGCACTTTCCCAGAGACTGGCTGAGGATCCAGATTCCTCCCTCCTCCTTGGAGTCCAGGGGTTTTGGAGAGGGGAGTCTCTTAAAGCAACGTGAGACTCACAGCCTTGCAGCCCCATCTTCCGGAGTAGCCCCCAGGAAATTATTTCCCAGTCTTCCCAGGTTAGAATTATTACTTTGCTTATTCTCAGAAACAGGGCTATATCATCTCTGGGTTGAATGTGGAGGAGGAAAGAAAGGATTTTCCAACTTTAAATTTTGATCTCAGAGGAAGGGCTTCGTCTTCTCTCTCTGGCTTATGTTCTAGTATAGATTTGAGACTGAGCTATCATCCAAACCCCAGGGGAGTGCTCCTCAATGGATCCTCCCACCATTTCAGGCTCCCACGGCCCAAGGGTGAATGTCACAGAGCAGACGGCTTCCTCCCTCCCCCTGCCCCTCAGTAACTCACAATGTACGCGCGGGCACGATACTGGTTCCTGAAGTCACCCATGTCTTAATTCCTGGAACTCGAGAACATGTTTGCCTGCAGCCGTACTACTGTGGCGTCTGATTCCGTCAGATCTCAGAGGCTGAGAAGGGTCGGGCCTGCTTAGCACTTGGATGGAGACCACCTGGGAACACCAGGTGCTATAGGTTTGGGAGAAGGACCGGGCAACCCATTGCCCAAAAGCAATTAGCCATTGAAAACCCTATAAACAGCAGAGAAGCACTGACAATAGTGTTTTGCCTATTGTCTGTAGGGTCGCTATGAGACGGACACCAACTTGAGGGCACCTAACAACAACAACAGCAACAACAACAACAACAACATGTTACTGTGATTCTGGAATGGTTGTGTTTGGTCTTTCTCATTTCCTGGCATACAATTTCTAAAACCCTTGGCATCTCCAGAGTGATAAGACTGGTTTTCATATGCCAAAGAGATGGCTGGTGGCTGGAGCCCTAGGTGGCTTCATGATGGAGCTGGTTACTAGGAAGGTCAAGGCAGGAGTAGAGGACTGGGGGTTTCAGTCCCGCCTCCCAACTTCAGGGGGGTAGAGGGGCTGGAAGTTGAGTTTATCACCAGTGGTCAATGATGTAATCAGTTACACCTGTGTAGTTAAGCCTCCACAAAGATACACAAAGGACAACATTCAGAGAACTTCTGGCCAGCTGAATTTGTGGAGTTCGTGGAGGGGCGCAGACCAGAGGACAAGTATGCACTGTGTCTTTTCTACCATACCATCTTGATGCTCATCTGTATTCTTTAGAGCATTCTCTATAAACAAATGAGTCAATATAAGTGAAGAAGATCCTTGAGTTCTGTGAGTTACAATAGCAAATGAATCAAACCCAAGGAGAAGATTATGGGAACCCTGGTTTATTCCTTGTTGGTCAGAGTGCAGGCACAGCCTGGGACCTGTGGTGGGTGTCTGCGGTAAGGAGCAGTCTTGTAGGATGGGGCCCTTAACCCATAGGATGTGGTGCTGTCTCCAGGCAGGGAGAGTCAAAATTGCATTGAATTAGTGGACACAGCTGGTGTCTGCTGGAGAATTGATTGGTTGCTGGTGGGGAGAAATTTCTACACATTACAATGACTAGAGGTGATAGATTCTGTATGTTGCATGTGAGTAGAGAGAGAGGAGGGAAAAAGTCAGAATCTGCATCCAGAAATATTGTTTTAGTTATGTGGGAAGAGGGAAAACACTGCCCCCCCATCTAAACTGTTGTTGTTGTTGTTAGGTGCCTCCAGTTGGTGTCTGACTCATAGTGACCCTGTGTACAAGAGATGAAACAGTATTGTTAGTGTTTCTCTGCTATTGATAGGGTTTTCTATGGCTGATTGTTTTTTAGAAGTGGATTGCCAGGTCCTTCTCCCAAGCCTACAGCACATGGTATTGCCAGGTGGTCTCCCATCCAAGTAATAACCAGACCTGACCCTGCTTAGCTTCCGAGATCTGATGGGATCAGATGCCACAGTGGTATGACTGCAGTCCCTATCATTACTAGTTATCTTATAAGGTAAAAGGGAGTTTGCAGATATAGTTAAGTCAAGGATCTGAGATGCAGCGATAAGAGGGAGGCAGGAAGGTCTGAGTTCTAGGAGGAGATGTGAGCACAGAAGTAGAAGTTGGAGTGTTAACCATGGCAGGCAGGCAGCCTACAGGAGCGAGGAAAAGCAAGGAATCGGCCTCCCTTGGCATCTCTAGAAGGAATACTGAACTGAGTACTCCTTGATTTTACTTTTGGATGCCTCGCCTTCACAACTGTAAGATAATTAATAAATGCGTGTTATCTGAAGCCACTGAGTTTGTCGGAATTTGTTACACCAGCAACAGGAAAGGAACCATGTAGAATGTGGCTTTTTTCTTTTTTCCACAATGGGCTGCTCTTGATGGCCCATCCTCTCTAGCACCAGGATTAACTATCATAGCAGGTAGCCAGGAATGGGGTGTAAATGGAAGAACATTGAGCCTGTGCCCAAATCCTTTGGCCAGGAAACTGAGCTCTCTGAGAGCCATTAACTCAGTAGTAACAGAAATAACACGATACTGCAGGCTCTGGCAAAAAGTCACAAGGCAGCAAACCATTGCCTTCACGAGGACCCAGAGAGGGAAAGGGCTCAGAGCAACATCTTTGCGTTTTTCTACTAATCTCAGGAGCAGAGTCTGCAGCCCACTGGCCTCATTTGGCTACAGATGTATATATTTTTTCACCAAAATTGTACTTTTTCTTTTACTTGTATTTTAATGCCTCTCATTTAAATATACACAGGTCTCACCATTCACTCTAAACGTCAGTCATTTTGGGAGAATCCTCTCCCAAAGCAATCTTGAAAACAATCAGCCATTGAAAACCCTACGAGGGTCGAGATGAGTTGGACCCGACTCAACGGCACCTAACAACAACAACAACAACAACTTCATTCATTTATATTACCTCATTGAACATTATGGGCACATAGCTTTCAAATCCAAGGGCAGGATTTAGGATGACTCTATTATTTATTTACTCATTAACACTTTAAAGCAATTTTCATGACCCCTTTAGCTCTCATGACCTACTCAGCCACTCACTGTAGCTCTCTGAAGCTTCTTCCTCTGCATGTTCCTAGTGATATGCCACAGGGTTCTGTGACTGGGCATGCTCAGTGTCTGTGATGAGAAAACAAATAAGGATAGAAACAGTCATCCTAGCATATTTATCGAGACCATGAAGATAGAAAAGTAAGTTTATATTTTGGAAAAGAGAACGAAGATCTCAATAAATCCATACAACCCAAACTCAAATATAAAAGGGTAAGCATACCACTAGTAGAAGACAAGAGTTTTGTTTGTTTGTTTTGGTACTGAGGGATTTGAACCCAGGGCCTAGTGCCTGCTAGGCAAGAGCTCTATCACTGAGCTGAACCTCCAGCCCCATTTTTAATTCCTTTATTTTTGAGACAGGGTCTTGTTAGTTTGCACAGGCTGCCTCTGGCACTGGATAGTGACCCTCCTGCTCAGCCTCTGAAGTCACTGGGATGAAAAGTGTATGCCAGAGTGCCCAGCCAATGTCAAAGTCTGAGTTGCTAGGGTTACAGGCGTGCACCGCAGCGCAGTTGGCTCTTCAAGGTCTACTTCACAGTAGTCAGAACGTACAGAGGCAATACCATTTCGAGCCAGACATCTGGACTGGAGGTATTCAGAGGGAGATAAGAGAATGGTAGGAGACGCGCTACCTTTGAGTCAGGTAGATGTCGGAAGGAAGCTATGGTTCTCAGATAGAAGAATCAGAGCCTTGGGCAGCAAAGGTCTGGTATGCAGATCCAGTGCCTGCACAGTGGGCCCATGGGAGGAGGGGGTTGGCATTTATTCATTTATTTGCAGAGGGCAGACCAGGGGCCAAGGAATGGAAGAGACAGAAAATAGAGTCTGAGTGGATGGAAGAGTAGGCTCAGGAATGGTTTGAGTGGTACACAAATACAGTAGGCTTTATTGTTCGGGAGTGAACGCAGTGTGGAAGGAGGCATCCAAGCAGATGTTAGTTGGCCCTCTGTGAGGATGCTAGAGAAGAAGTCCATGTGTGGCTTAAAATGGGATAAGATTATTTTTGTGGTTCCATCCCAGAGTAAGATTTTCTGATGCTCTTATCCTATTGTCCTTAAGATAATACATGCTTTGGAATGTGATCCTGCGGATTTTAATTTGCATAATTTTGTTCTTGGGCTGGGATTTAGCTCAGTTGGTGGAGTGCTGCGCTGCAGTCTCTGAGGTCCTGAGTTTGATTCCCAGCACTACAAAAGAGGGAGAAGGGCCTGGCAATCCACTCCCGAGGCAATCCCAAAACAGTCAGCCATTGAAAACCCTGTAAGGGTCGCTATGAGTCGAATACCGACTCCATGGCACCTAACAACAACAACAACAACAATTTTGTTCTGGAGGAGGTACAAAGGACAAAACTAAATTCATTTATGTGGAGCAGAAGGATGCCTTTGTGTAAGGAGGATCCAAAAAGGCTTTCTCTTCCAATAAAGCGGTCCCTGGTGAACCTTAGCTTTGGAAATGTGGTTCATATGCATGTCCTGGGCTATGAATTTGTTAATCAGAGATCCAAAATATTCCAGCATTTACATTTTTAATGTTATTTGTAGCCTTTCTTGTCTGTAGCTTCATCTCTTCTCAACCTTTTAAAAGGTTCTTGGCACCAGATAAGCAACACCTGAATGTTCTAAAAAAGACTCCCCAGCACTTTTGGGTAACCTGGGGAATGAACATTTTCTGGCAATCCAGTGCTGCTGACAGGTCAGAGCATTTTCTTTCCTCTCTTTTCTGACTCAGGATAATTTCTAAATCAAATGATTTTCCAGTCAGTCACTGTGGATGCATGCAGACAGAGAAAAAGTTCAGAATGGGGATGCTGCCTCTAACACTTTTCTAAGTTGCTGTCGTGCATTGTATGTGTGTTAGTGTATCCAGTTCCTTCAGCCAGTATCCATCAAGTGCTGACCATGTGGCAAGAGCTGTGTAGACGGAAGGAAGGGAATGTAAAATCAGACACAACCTTTGACCTTGAAATATTTATGCTTCAGTGAGGGAGACAGAATACAAATAGGTACCTCTAGTCTCAACATGGTAACTGCCATACAAAGGACCTACTTGAAATGTCATGGGGACCCAGAACAGGGTGCAGAGGTAGATGACAAGAGGAGAGGAGATGCTTTTAGAATTAGATATCGCTAGTGCCCAGGGGGCAAAAGGATAAGGTCGGAAGGAAGGCTGGGATGACATCAACGGGGTGAGAAAGCAGTGCATGGAGAGGTAATGGAGGAACAGGAAAGTCTTGCTGTCCAGAGCCCTTCCCCCACCTCCATCTAACAAGGTAAGTTGATTTTTGGTGATTCTGTTTCCACTGTGAATCAAAAAAAATTGGTATCTCATGTGACCGTATCCCTTATCCAAAATGCTTGGTACTGAAAGGATTTCAGATTTTGGATTCTTTTCAGATTTTGGAATATCTACATATATATCATGAGGAATCTTAAGGATGGGACCCAAGTCTAAACATGAAATTCATTTATGTTTTATGTATGCCTTAAACACATGGCCTAAAGGAAATTTATATCATAGTTTAAATAATTTTGCGCACGAAGCAAAGGTTGTATACACTGAAACACTGGACTTGTGGCATCATGTTGGAGTTCAGATTTTGGAACAATTCAGATTTCAGATTAGAAATTCTCAACCTGTACTTACCTCCCAGAACTATATTGAAGACAAAGATGAGGTAACCAGGGGAGAGTGTTTTGGGGATAGTTAAAAATGGTACATTTAGTGTAGGAATCACAAACACAGCCTGCAGAAGATTGTGGGTCTGTATATCACAGAATGCCTTCGGTGAGGTATACAGTCCCTATTTCAACCTCAGGCCCCACCACTCCCTTATCTTATTCCATGTATCCTGCTCCTTTGACCATCCATGAGACCTGCCGGATACTGGAATGACTGTAATGTTAAAGGGGTCTGTGCAGTGTGAAATGGGAATTGTCAATATTTTTGAATCTGGATCTTTTTCTTTGTAGAAAAGTGATACATTATTCGAAGCTGTGGCATTAATGAGGGTGGTTAAGAACAGGTCTTAGAAGTTAGAGTTGTTTTTCATACAGCCCACTTAAATGAAAATAAATATCATTCCTTCCCAATCAAGAATGGACTGATGGTCTGAAAAATGCAGAGAGAGAGAGGGGTGGGGGGAAATTAATGTCAGTGAGGATGTGTATGTGAAAGAAACTTATGCAGAAGTACTTTAACTTAAATTATAAGTGAACATTTGCCAATCTGGGAAAATGATAAACATGTCTGAACACTTCTAGATGGATCTTTTTGGCAACCTGTCCACTATCTTATCCAAAGTATAGGTACTGTTACAGACAGAGGTATAAGGAGTGATGATAGACATTCCAATTCATATGATGGGAAGAAGGAAGAAAGAGGAGGAAGAGAATGCTAGAGAAGTAATTGGGAAAGACTAAAACAGAAAGGGGCTGGGATTTAGCTCAGTTGGTAGAGCGCTGACCTGCAGTCTCTGAGGTCCTGAGTTCAATTCCCAGCACCGCAAAAATGGGAGAAGGACCTGGCAATCCACTCCCAAGGCAATCCTGAAACAGTCAGCCATTGAAAACCCTATGAGGGTCGCTATGAGTCGGATACCGACTCCACGGCACCTAACAACAACAATAAAAAAGAAAGAAATACTGAGGGGATGTGGACATAAGAAAATCTTATAAAGGATTTTTCTGGCTACCACCAAATCCACAAAGTGAAATTTACATACTCCCAAACCACAAACGTAAACCTGAGGCCAGATAAAGCCTCTTAGATGTAGTACGTCAGAAGGGGGCCTGGGGTTTAGCTCAGTTGGTAGAATGCTGCTCCACACTCTCTAAGGACACGGTTTCCATCCCCAGCACTCCAAAAAATGGGAGAAGGACGTGTCAATCCACTCCCAAAGCAACCCTGAAATAATCAGCCATTGAAAACCCCGTGAGGGTCGCTACGAATGGGACCCGACTCGACCGCACCTAACGACAACAACATGGCAGAACAAAATCACGGAACATCGATGGAGGGAGTGCTTACGCACGTGAGTTTGTCTGAAATTTATTGTGAAATCCAGAAGGTCTGCCAAGTAATTTGTTTTATTTCAGTCAAAAACGCCAGCTTAGAGCAGGTGCACAGCCTCCCCGTTCCTTCCCCAATTCAAAAGCCATTTACGAATGCATCCTGGTGATTCAGACCAAAAAATTACCAGACCCAATAACAGTATGGGGCCGCATAGGAATCTGAACTTTGTTTACACAATTAGGAGACACTCACGTGCACATTCCGTAAATGACAAGGTTCCTGCAGCAAATTAACAAGAACAATTTTCCCATCTTGGGAGCTGTCAAGTTGGGCCCTGTTGGCCAATTTATCTTACTCTAGCACATCTCTGGTGCTTGTCAATCAATATGTGAAACATTTGGTGCTGATTGCCATTTTTCTCTCCACTTCCTTTTGCCTCTTATACCAGGCAATTTACTGCAAGTCAATCAAGGTCGAAGCCGACCTTGTTTAAATAAAACACTGTTGAGCTCTGTTCACACCAACAATTTCAAAGACAGAATGAGCTGTATCTTTTACGTTTACATTTATACTACTTTATTTCACTAGAACTTCTAAAATGCCATCCTTGAATTGTAAGTCATAACTAAAGCCACCTGGAGGCTGAGAAAACTAAGTTGAGCAGGAGGTAAGGAAACGCACACTGTCGCCGTGGATCTTCACGGCAAGAGCGTCCCTCTGCCAGCAGAGATGCCTACTAATGACAGAACGCTTCTAATTGTTCTGCCTATCATTACTCAGCTCTAATTTAAGGCAAAGCCATACTAAACAAGCCATATATCTCAACTCATCCAAACCTGATGATACAAATGAAGTAATTTCAAGTGTTTGCCCTAGTGATTGGGTCCTACTGTGCAAAGAGAGTTTGGGGATAATTTGATGACAGTCCCTAACCATTGTAATGAGTTAATCATAAACTTTTATCATCATAATCCTGATACTCGGGGAAGAAAAGAGAAAAGCAGAGGAGAGAAACCCATTGAGTCTTAATGTTCTCAAACACAATCTGCTCACAGGTTTTGTTTTCCAACATTCTTTTTCCTGCAAACCACCTATAATCTCTATTTTCCTGAATACATCAGGCTCTGAATGTTCAGCAAATATTACTTTGCACTGCCACCTCTGTAAGCATTAAAAATATACAAAGAAATGAGACCTGCCTAAATGCAAATCCCCAAGAAAGACAGAAATACAGTTAGAGGTCTGTAGACGTTCCCAAATGATAGTAACATGCAGGTTCATTGCTAAGGCAGTACCATGCTTGCAAAATGATTCATTAGAAATAGATGCTTTGTCAAGGCTTACTATGTACGTACAAGACACAGTGTGGTTGGTGCTTTATGTCCCTTATTCCAACCTAAAGCTACCATACAAACAAATGAATGCACTTACATGATCAGCGCAAGAAAGATGTCTATCTTTTTTATGGAAAATGCAATTTCACTGGACTTATGTATATCCTGGGTGAGACCATGATCTGATTTTGCTTCATTTGTCAGAAACCACCACTGAAGTATCCACTCCTCCATTAAACAGTTATTTATTATTCAGCATCTACCAGGCATCAGGTACCAGGGACACGTAGGGGGCAAAATTCAGGGAGTCTGTTTCCTTGAGCCTAGAGTTGGATCAGGGCACCAGGCACTAATGAAATCATCTAAAAAATAAAACCACTGTTATAACCTAAGTGGTATGCAGAAGGTATTTAATGGTGGCCTACGGCAGGCCGGGGAAGGAGGCTTGCTCCCTGCAGATGTAAATCTCTAGCTGAATTCTCACTGATAGGAGTTAACCGGCCAGCCCAGCACTGCTTTAGGTGAGGGACAGTGGCTTGATCCAATCAGTGCCTGACAAGGTAGACAGAGAAGTTGAGAGCAAATGGTTAGAAGCTTCCATGGCAACTTGGAGGAACTACAGAACTTGATAGGCAGTCTCAGCTCTTTAAATTGTGTATGTACCAGTTTGGGTAAAGTCACCCCCACAGGGGAGCCCTGTGGGGGCAATGTCCTTCACTTCCTGGTCTAAGATGGCAGTGAGATGTCTGGGTAGTGACAGCAGTGAGGTGAGGTGCCACAGTCAAGAGATGTTCTAGGATGATAGGGTGCGGTCAAAAAGAATTCCCACTTTATCTGGCTATCCAACAGGTACAATAAAAGTTAAGTTACTGGGGCTGCTTCTTGGTGCTGTTTATGTTCCCCTTTTACTATGAAGCCAGTCATATGGCCGTGTTCAATCTGTGAGCATTTCATTGGGCTGTACATTTATGAGATGTGTGTATGTGTATATAGATCAACAAATTTTTTAAAATGTCATAATCAAAAACACAAAGAAAAGCAAAGGCAAGGGAACTGGTTCAGATTAAAGGAGACAAAAGAGACATAATAACTAAACGTAACACATAATCTTGAAATAAAGACTAACAGGAAACAAAGGGCCATAGATGGAAACTGATGAAATTTGAGTATGGACTAAGGACTTGATAATATTTTGATGCTAAACTTCTTAGTTTTGATAATTCTACAGTGGCTATATAAGAGGATGCCCTTGTTTTCAGGAAATATACACGAAGTGTTTAGAGATAAAGAAGCTGATGTAGGGGCATCTTAATTGGCTCAGAAATAACGTATGCAGATGTGGATGGGTGTGGGGTGAGAATGACAATGGGACAAATATGCACAGCTGGTGAATCTGGGTATAGGACTGTTCTTTCCATTTCTATAATTTTCGAAAAAATGAGGATGAAGATACATAAATAAAAGTTAAATGTCCTTCAAATGAAAGGGTAGCTTGACTATGTGGCACATGGTTGCTTCAACAAACTGGGTGTTTAGTGCAAAAAACCAAAAAAAGTGGTGTCCCAAGGTCTCTCTCAGCATTCAGAGTCACTGGCACAATTACCTCTCAAATGGAGGGTTGGGGCTACTCGACACTTCCCTAGGCAGCAGTGATTTTCAACCCAGCCTGACAAACTCTGATAGACAAAACATTCTTTTCTTGACATTAATTCATTTGATAACTTTACTGCCACGCTGAGTGTGTTATCTTGAGGTGGTCCTTAATGGTGCATGGTATATTTTATCGATGTTTCTTTTATTTGGGTGTGTTTCTTCTTCATGATTGTATCTGTTGTTACTCTCTGTCTCCTTCAGAATACTGTTCTCTTGTGGGACTACGCACTGCTTGGAGGCTTAATGAGGCTTCTATACTGTTGACTGATTTATCAGTTTCTCAGTTTACTTGAGAGTTGGAGGACGCAGGGGAGGAGGAGAGGGAAGAGGCTCCAGGATGAACTCAGCAAAAAATTTGTGTCAAGTTCGTTTTTATGTCTGTGGAATTTGCCGAAGAGTAGTGCTCAGTGATAACAGCATCCGCAGGGGGCAAATGAACACATCTTTCTTTAATTTCTCCCAGCATTTCTCTCTCATAATATTTTTAAAAATGTCCTTATTAGAGCCCTGTGCCACATTTTACGGTAGAATTCCAAAGTCGTTTGTTAGCTTGGCATTAAAGTTGGGGTCCAAACTCTGACTTTGTGGCTTGGAACTCTCTGTCTGAGCTAACCTTTTCTTCCTCCGCAATCAGATTCGCAGACTCACATGCTTATATATTGCTACTTTTGGCATTTCCTTATGGGCACAGCATTTATTGGATGTGCCTTAAATAGAGTCACCTTGCGAATTAGGTAGGTAATTTAATTTTCCCCTAACTTTGGAAAAATTTCCTGTCATTTAAAAAGAAAAGATAAAGAAAAAAAGAAAAAGAAAATAATAAAAGAAGAGGGGAAAACAGGTATTTTTTTTCTCTGAGAGAATCTAAAAACACTGTTGTGTTCATTGCTAATGAGCATATTTCCAATATCACTGGAAATTAGGCCCTTGTATTGAAAGACATGGTATTACAGTCACTTTATATTTTAGTCTCAATTCTTTGTGCGCGCACACACACACACACACACACACACACACACACACACACAGACACGGTCTTTCATTTCTAAAATAAAAGCCAGTTTAAAAAAATCCATATCTCAGGGTCTATCTAGGCCCTTCATTTTTCTTTCCTAAAAGCTAGGATGCCTTGGTTTTCGATGCTAACAAATGTTATGTGACAGGTTCACCGATTTACTGTTCTGCACCCTTTTTAATTATGGATGTATGAAGGAAAATTTCACTGAGGAAAACAATAAATCACCAGTGAAATTATTTGTTAGTTGAATGAGCTGAATAAACAGTTGGCTTCGGGGCAAAGATTCATCTGGCATCTTTTAAGTCATCTCATATTTTTTCTTTCTGTTTTCACAGAAAGCAGGACTGGGCCCGCAGGATCAACTGGGAGCGTAGATGTTACCAAGAAGTAGCAGAAACAAATAAACGTCTGACTCACAGATGTCCTGAGTGAGGAACAAAATAACTTCAACCAAGTTTTGGTAGTAATGGCAATTTCTCCAAACACTTATCGAGTGTGTATTGTGTACATATGCTGTTTCATTTGAGTATAAAAACCTTATTTCCTTGTACTCATTGAATTAAAAATGACACACCTGAGATGAGAAGAGTCTAAGCCAGTTTCTGAGTCCAGATCTTGAGCTGCCAGTCATCAAGTGTCTACACCTTTCCTCAGAGGGATCTCCACTTCCTCAAAGAAGTCCTTGTGTATTAAGAAGCACCCGAGTTAATGGCTAACATCCTGATCTACAATTTTACTTTAAACTTCCATAATCCTCCTGTTCCCTGTCCAGGTGATGCAGAAAGCAGATTTCCCATTTCTCCTCTTTCAGAAAATTTAGTTTAAGCAGAGTATACAAAGTATCGCCATTGAAAAACCTATGAACAGCAGAGAAGCACTGACAATAGTGTTTCCCCTGTTGTACGGAGGGTCCCTATGAGTCGGATACCGACTCCAGGGAACCTAAAAACAACAACAACAACAACAACATACAAAGTATGCACAAAACTGGCTATGATGCACCCATAAAGAGAGGTGCTATCATTGGGGTTTCTTGGGGGCGGTGAAGGAAGTTAAGAGCAGTTTCAATTTGAAAGCATGGAATGTGTCAGCAACGATAACTAACTGTTGCTTCTTTGACAACAAATGTTTCTCTCTGAGTCACAAGCAGGCATTAAGCACTGGAAGCTTCCATGTAGTTTAGTTTACTATCCTTCCCTAACGTCCACGTTGAACTCATGGAAAAAGTTATGAAGAAGCCTGGCTCCTTTGAACACATCCATACAAATAGTACTGACAGTTTTCAACCTAGAACAAATATCTCAGCTTTGGATTTCCTCCCACACCGGCCAGTCAGCTGCCTGCAGTGAATCCCATAAACTTCTCAGCTGGAACATTTGTTTTAAAGGTATTTACACCGACCCTGGAGCTCCCAAATTTGGAAATAGATTTGAGCCAGGTAATCAGATATTCACATTGGAATTGTTGACCTTTAATATCACTCCCATTGTATCACTAAGTTTCAGATTCCTTATCAATATATTGACTAGGCACTGCTTTACGTTGGATGCTATCAACTAGTGTGGAGAGAATTGTTTAGATTTAGTATTTCACACTGAGCTCAAGTCTGTACTCCTTCTGGGCATTTCCTGTTTGTCTCAGTACTAAGCCAGGTGGGGGTTCCCAAGGGATTTTCCCGGAACTTTTGGATAGGAGCCAAGATGGGGATGAAGGGGCCTTGGGAAGGGGGAGATAGTCATAGCTGCCCTGGAGACAGGGTGTTTATGGTTCCTTATGTTGTATCTTCCCAACCCACTGCGAATGTGCAAGAGTATGAATGTGGCAGGGAAAACAAAACAAAACAAAAACAAAGCAAAGCAAAACAAACCCCCAAAACCCAGGGCATCCTTCAGGTAGCACAGGAAGTAGTTGTGTGGTCTGAACCTATTGTTCTTTGGCTTTGAGGCAGCGCAAACTTCAGAGAATTAAAAAAGCATAAAGACTTGAAAATCCTGACTGTGTCAGTAAGAAAAAGATGTAGACTCCTATAGAAAAATGGGTGGAGATGAACATGTTATTCACAAACATACATCCAAACACATTAATAATTACAATGATCTTTGTCTTCACTATCGATCAAATAAATGCAACTTTTGCAACTCAATAAATGCCTTTTTTTTGTAACTTAGCACCAATATCTTAATAAACATTAATAGCTAATGCTGGGGGAAATATGGAAAATTCAGCACTCCTATGCAGCGATGGGTGGGCTGGGATTTAGCTCAGTTGGTAGAGCGCTGCTCTGCAGTCTCTGAGGTCCTGAGCTCGATTCCCAGCACCACAAAAACGGGAGAAGGACGTGGCAACCCACTCCCAACGCAACCCTGAAACAATCAGCCATTGAAAACCCTATAAGGGTCGCTATGAGTCGGGCACAACTTGACAGCACCTAACAACAACAACATGCAGCGATGAGAGAGTGTATACTGAAATTCAACTTTTTCAGAGAGTGGTTCAGCAGAATGTTCATACTATTGAATCACTCACCTTCTAAGGCATTTTCATTTTCTTTCTTTTTTCTTTTTTAATTGTAGTACTGGGGGGTTGAACCCAGGGCCTTGTCATGCTAGGCAAGTGCTCCACCACTGAGCTGCACCCCTAGCCACCCTTGTAACTTCTTATCTTGAGACAGGGTCAGGCTAAGGTGCACAGGCTGCCTCTGGCCTCAAACTCACGATCTTCCTGCTTCAGCCTCTCCAGTCACTGGGATTATAGGCAGGAGTCATGGCGCCTAGTTTAGGGCATTTTCTTGAGATAATTATCAAAGATGGACACAAAATACCCAAGGTGGCCCATGTTTTTGTAATGGTAAGAAATGAGAAACTAAATATCTAATGGGAATAAAATGATATAATAACTAGTGGTGACTCCATCCAATGAATCATATGCTGTTGTTAGGTGCTGTTGAGTGGGTGTCCAACTCACAGTGAGCCTTGGTACAACAGGCAAACCACTATTGTCAGTGCTTCTTCTGTTATTCAGTTTTCAATGGCGGATTAATTTTTGGGAGTGGGTTGCCGGGTCCTTCTCCCATCCAAGTACTAACCAGGGCTGACCCTGCTTAGCTTCCTAGATCTGATGGGATCGGACACCACAGTGCTACAGCTGCAGGCAAATCATATGTAGTCCTTAAAAATAATATTTCAGAGCATAACAAAGTCATATGAGAAAGTATATTATAAAAAACTTTGTACAGGCAACCATATATATGTTGTTGTTGTTGTTAGGTGCCGTTGAGTCGGTATCCGACTCATAGCCACCCTCATAGGATTTTCAATGGCTGACTGTTTCGGGATTGCCTTGGGAGTGGATTGCCAGGTCCTTCTCCCAACCATATATATGCTTATGTATAAATATAACACACATTATTAGTGGGATTATAGGGAAATGCAGTTTTTGTAATTTTGTTCTTGTAGTTTATCTTTTACCCAACTCATAGAGTGATCATAAAGTGCTTTTGTTGTATGTGTGTGTATATATATATATTCCATATATTAATGTGTGTGTGTGTGTGTGTGTGTGTGTGTGTGTGTGTGTGTGTGTGTGTCTTCACTGGGAACACTGCCCCTTTTCTGATGTCACTGAGTTAATTATACCACAAGTCCCTGCCACAATGGCAGATGTTATACTCTCCTTCCAGAATGTTGACCGTTCTGAAAGTCTTACCTAACATTGTTTAAAATGTGACATTTCTCCCTTTTTGTGATAAAGTACTTTCAAAGCAAAAAGGGAAAATCCAGTGATAAAGTCCAAAAATACATCATCTCACAGCTGGGTGGGTTCTTAAAAAGATGTCCCACTTGTCACGGTGGCCATCTCCTTGGTTGGGTAGTCTACAAAGCCCCATTGGTAACCACAAGTGGTCTTAGATGTTTCCACTGCAAGTTCCTGGGGGTAGGGTCTGATCTCAAGCCCTTAGGTAAATGGGACTGTTTGTTAACTCCAATAGACAATTATGAAGGGCAATTAAAAATTTAAATTATGTTAATAGGCCAGAGAAAAATGACTGTTTGCAGAAATCAGTGGCAATTACCAGACATAATGGTTCTCAATTAGGCTGGAGGGGATTTTCAGTCATTCATAATTCACTATCTTAAATGTATCATAAAAAAGTAATTGTCACTTGTTAATAAAACTTACTTAAAAACAATGTAGCTATCTTGTATGGAGAGTAACTCTTCTCTCTCTTTCAGCAGAGGTTAAGCAATGTGTATTCTTAATTTAAAAATGCAGTATAGGCTGGTTGAAAATAAAATCAAACAAGGTAGATGCACATACAATAAAAAGTACAGCTCTTTCTAGAACTTGGCTTGCTCTTCCCAGGGGTAGCCATTGTTTTATCAATTCAGTGAATGTTCTTCCTCCCAAACACCTCCTTGGTTCCATTAGAAAGGGGAAGGGGTTGGAGAGATCATCCAAGGAATATGTTGTATTGATATTTTTAGTCAATTAAAGGTGAAAACATAAAAACATTATCTTGCTGCTTCTGTCATGTTTATTTACCTCCCCAGGTTTTTGATTTTTTAAGAATTTCTATATTCATATGCAGCTTCCATTACCCTTAGGAATACAGTCAGCATTCATGCATGGCCTTATAATTCTATTCTCAGGCACTGCTGTTTGCTGTATAAATTGCTCTGCACATGTGATATGATTCAGGGCTCAGTCCACTTGCTCCCGAGCTTTATTTCTGGTGCTTCAGGGAGAAGCAAAAAGGACTAAAAGAAGCTAGAAGGAAGGAGAAGGAGGCAGAGGAAGGGCAGAGGGCAACTCCTAAACAGTAAAGGATTAAAGAGCTAGCTCCATCTTTTGCTTTAGTATCCACCTGATAATGCCTCCTTTGTCTTCTTTGATGGACGATGCTAAAAGAATGACAGCTGCTTTCTCAATATTCTTGTCCAATTAGGAAATCTTTGCTGCAACCCCATGTCCCAAACTGCGGCTCTATGTCCAACAGGAAGACTAAAGCAAAGATGAACGAGGTCTCCCTGTCCCCAGGCGGTGATCGTCTCACTCCAGTGAATCACAGTTCAGCAACATTTCCAGAAACTTCTCTAAGAAGGAGCTCTAGGCTATTCTGAGCCAGGCACTTCCGAGACATGACCTTATTCAATTTTCACCACTACCCTCTGAAGTGGGCGTTTTTATATCCCCATGTTACAGCTGGGGCCACTGGACGCTCAGAGAAGGCTGATCCCATGCTATGGGCGACAGGAAGTGGCAGTGCTAGGATTGGAACCCAGCTATTTCTTGATCCTAAATCTATAGACATTCCCCTTTAACATGCTGCCTTTTGGCTGAAATGGTGGAGGCACTGATCACTCTGAGATGTCACGGTTTATGACAGTTCAACCTCTGACTTTCTTTCATGGATGCAACGTTACCCACAACACTGACAACTGAACAGTCCTAGCAATGTGTCAGCACGTGAAATCAGCCACATGTAGACAAATGACCCCGATTTTGAGTATTTTTTGAAAACAATCGTCCCAGTGAAACTGTCTGAGCTCTTGCTGAAAGAAAAGTTTCCAATGCAAAGGCATCTATCTGTCATTGGATTTGTGCCTTAAAAGGCCTCACTGGGTGTAGAAAAATCCCCATCAAAAGCACAGAAGACATACATTTTGTAATACGGTCTACCCATGGCTTGCTTCTTCCTGTCATTCATATCGCCGTTCAAAGATTACTTCCTCAGAAATGTTATCCCTTCTAGTTTCCCTAAAGTAGAAGATATAAAATACCTCCTAATCTCAACCACATCCCCTAGGTCGTGATTTTCAAATGTTCCTGATGTGTTGATATTTTCAGGTGGTTAACGGTCCCTATTCGCCTTGTCTCCTGGAATGTCAGCCCTCTGACACGTTCACTGCTGTACCCCCACGTCTAACTCAGTGCCGGGCAGACAGGAATCTTTGTTAAATGAATGATTCGATGATTATGGAATCAAGCTCTGTTTGCATTAGCAGTTCAAGTACAGGCTTCTGGGCACAAGGCTTTCATTTACAAGGGACGGTAGGAAAGGAGGACAATTATATCCTCAACAGGATATCACCTGGTGTTGGTGGCTGTCACAGAGACAGAGCAGCTGAGATTAATGACGGGATGGGGAAAGGAAGGGGACTCAGTGAGTCTTCCTTGCTCTGCCCCTTCTTGAGGATGATTAGAGATGGCAGCATCTCAAAGTGGCAAAAAGGAAGGGTCAACACTTCTCTGTCAGGGAGAGACCTGCCAGCTCACAGGGGCGGTGCATCTTCAGTGGGGCTGAGGCTCTGGTGCTTGGAGTGCCATGTTCTTTTCTCTTGATTAGAAGTGTTTTCTATGGACACTCCAAGGCTGTGGACTGGGCAAAGGCTTGGATAAAACTGATGTCAACCAGTGAGCAGGAGGAGATGGCGTCTGGAAGTACCATGTGGCTTTCTTCACTAGAATTTGTTGTAGGATGGGATTAGGTTGTCAACAGACCATTCTTCTGTAGTGCACACTGGTAATCCCAATGACTCAGGAGGCTGAGGCCGGAGGATTGTGAGTTCAAGGCCAGAGGCAGCCTGAACAACGTGGCAAGACCTAGCATCAACATTTAAAAAAATTTTTTTAAAAAGGGTTGGTAGTGGAGCTCAGTGGTAGAACACTTGCCTCCCATGTGTAAGACCCTTGGTTCAACCCCCAGTACTAAGAAAAAAAAAGCCCACTTTTATGAACTGATCTACATTAACATTTTTTCGGTGCATATTCCTTTTGCTCTGGAAGAATGAGGATGTTTTCCTCTTAAAAGGACATGCATCAGGCTGAGTCTAAATTCCTCTGTCTGATTCTAGCAGGTGTCTAAAATTTGCTTCCTTATACAAATGATTTGTACCTTACTTATAAAGTGAAAGTTATTAATTCTATTACTACTTTTAGATATTTTAATACTATTTGTGGATACTTTTGGTAAAATGAGATGTTTTATCATAAATTAATAAATGCTTAGTAAATTTTTCAAATAATAATGACATAAATAAAATCAGGAGGAAAAATGTTCTTTTGCCCCCATTCTCAACCCTCTTGCTTCCTCTACTCTTTCTTCTCCTAGAAATTTCTTTTTCTGGGTATAACCACTCTGAATGGTTCGGTATGTGGCTGAGTGATGTGCTGATGAAAGCTTAGTGACTGGTTCTCCATGGAAAAAAAAGCCTTGATTTTTAGCATTTGTTGACTTCTGTGGGGTAAATACTCTCACCATTTACAATTTTGGGTTAAGAATATGATGGAATTGGGAAGATACACTGCAGTATGCAATGGACCTCTATAAGCCAGTGCAAGCTGGCCTCGGCACACCACCAAATGATCTACATTTCTCTCTCTTCCCTAACCTTCCTTCCTATATTTTTGTTTCTTCCTTTCTTCCCTCAGTCTTTCCCTCCTTCCTTATGTCCATTCACCATCCATCCACAATTGTACATATAACCTTACATATATGTTGTTGTTGTTGTTAGATGACGTTGAGTCCAGTCCAACTCATAGCAACCCTATGTAGGGTTTTCAATGGTGGATTGTTTCAGGAGTGGGCTGCCCGGTCCTGCTCCCTAGCCTGCAGCACCTCATATTCCCAGGTGGTCTCCCTTCCAAGGACTAACCAGGCTGGTCCTGCTTAGCTTCTGAGATCAGATGAGATCGAATGCTAGGGTGGTACAGCTGCAGACCTTACATATATGTTGTTGTTGTTAGGAGCCCTTGAGTCAGGTCTAACTCATAGAGACCCTCATAGGGTTTTCAAAGGCTAATTGTTCTGCTTCAGGTGTGGATTGCCACGCCCTTCTCCCTTACATATATAGACACATATTAATTTATATGCTATGTAAACATAGTGCATTTTGCCTTGCAACTCACATTTTTTTCCACATAACCTATTGCAGCTCTGCATTTTGAAAATTCCTTAATGCTCCTTGTAGCTGGAAACACTCTGTGCCAGCTCAACAGCAGAGCTAAGCATCTTTCCCTTGGTTTGCACAAGCTGGAGGCCTGTGAGCTTGCTTGTGTGAGGCACACTTACGCTCGTCTATTGTAAAAGGGAGTAATTCATCACTGGGCAGCAGGTTCTGCTCAGATGGTTTATTGTCCTGACCTCATTAAAAGCATGTAATCCACGCAGTGCCGTAAATCTATGCCTCTAAATACTTTCCTCTTTAATTTTTTAATACTGCACACATGAAGGGAAAGGTTAAAGCCAATTAAAAGAGATACAAATACCATTATTACTGCCCTGACAAACAGTTAGTTATTGGATTTGGTCGTTTCATTTTAGAAAGCCATTATTTTTGTTCCTGAATGAATTAGTAATCAAGCTGTTTATTGACTTGTCTCATCTCAGAGATGCTAAATATGTTTTTTGGGTCCATTCTCTCTCTCAATTGGCATCATTCCTGCACACATAAAAATTACAGACAACTTAAGGTCTAAGTGCAGACAATAACCGCACAGCTGCACGTTGAAATCTACATATGGACAGGACCATCATTTTCACTGGTCCAGGAAGGAGAGAGCCTCTCACTCAACTCATTCTTATGCAGCAAGTGGTGGTTATTGTTGTTGTTGTTGTTTTTCCCTCCCATTAAGGCTATTATATGATACTGACAGATGCTTAAAAGCATTTAGGGCTGAAAGAACTGTTGGGGAAATTGCTGCAAAAGGATTGACAAATGATGATATTTCTGTCCACAAGGTTCTTATTTCCTGTGCAAAATGGGCCAAAAGAACAAAAGAAAGGAGAAAGAACCATTAATGTAGGGATTTGGTATTGTTTTCTGACACGAGATCGTGTTTTCCATCACATTTGGGCAGAAACGTGACTCTGTTTTCGAAAAGGATGTAGGATTGTTAAAAAAAAAAAAGAAAGAAAGAAAAAATAAAAGAAAAAAAGAAAAAAATAACTGTTTTGTAGCTGATTTAAACTTGCCTGGGTGCCCCCTTCTCTCCTACCACCCTCTTTACCCACCCTGGGTTATGACATGGGGCCTACAGGATCTGACAGAACCCGAGGCTATGTAGGAGTGAATCTGCCAGTAGGCTACTCTGTTCATTTAATTGTCCACCCACAGGTCCAGAAGGTTTTGTGAGACATGATAAATTGTAAGGAACAATGCTGACCACAGTGTTGGCTTCAGACTAAAGTTATAGCCACAGACTCACATCCATAAGAATTTATACAACTCATAATTCATATAAGTGGCATATCATTTTTCTTAGTAGAGTCATCCTTTATTATTTGTGGGCAGTTGGTTTTAAGACCCTTTGTGGATACCAGAGTCTGAGGATGCTTAAATCCCTTATATGAAAGAATGCAATATTAACACATAACCTATATACATCCTTCTGTATACTTTAATGATCTCTTGATTACTTATAATACCTGCTGCTGTTGTTGTTAGGTGCCGTCGAGTCGGTATCCGACTCATAGCGACCCTCTCTACAACAGGGGAAACACTATTGTCAGTGCTTCTCTGCTGCTCATAGGGTTTTCAATGGCAGATTGATTTTTGGGAGGGGTTTGCCAGGTCCTTCTCCCAAGCCTACAGCTTCTGGTGTTCCCAGGCGGTCTCCCATCCAGGTACTAACCAGGCCCGACCCTGCTTAGCTTCCGAGATCTGACAGGATCGGATGCCACAGGGCTACCGCTGTAGGCTATAATACCTACTACTATGTAAATACTATGTTATTGTTGTTAGGTATCATCGAATCGTGTCTGACTCATAATGACCCTCGAAGGGTTTTCAGTGGTTGATTGTTTCGGGATTGCCTTGGGAGTGGACTGCCATGGGAGTGGACTGCCACATTCTTCTCCCATTTTTGCAGTGCTGGGAATCAAACCCGGGACCTCAGAGACTGCAGAGTGTTGCTCTACCAACTGAGCTAAATCCCAGCCCCAGTAGATGCTATAGGAATAGATAAATCATAGTGTTTTGGAATGCTGACAAGAAGAGAGTTCTGTAGATGGTCAGCACAGACACAATTAAAAAAATACTTTTGACATGTGGCCGATTAAATCCACGACTGTGGAACCTGTGGATACACAGGGCAGCTGTACTCTGCCATTCTTACCTATCAGTGGCACAGTGAGACACTGAAAAGAAGAAGGAAAAGGAAGACTATGGACATCTGTGCAGCTACATTTTCAATGGATAGAATGGAAACACATTCTCAAAGCAATTGAGCAAGCCAAAAAGATGATGAAATTAAATATTTGAAAATTAAGGCCATTAAAAGCTGAGAACAACATGCAGCATTTTCTGCAGTGTCTTTCCTATGCTCTGACAGTGTGTTCCTGGGTCAGCCACATCACCGTCTTCTGAGCTTGTCTTAGCACAGCACGTTTGGAGACCCACCCTGGACACAGGAAGTCTGAAACTGACCCATCCATCTGCTTTTTAATAAATCCTGTTGGGGATTCTGATGCCCACTGAAGTCTATCCCCTGTTCTATGGAATACGGTCTTCTTAGCTCCTTCTCTAGGTCTTTTCTCATAGCCAGAGGTGAACTTTTGTACCCGAGTTGGCCACTCTGTCTTTTGTCTGCCTATTGTATTGTCTGGCCACTCTACCACCTGCCACAGTTCATTATACTGAATTATTTGCATGCACTGATCTTTCTAGACTATAATCTTCTTGAGACCAGAGGCTATCTCTGATTCAGTTCTTTATTCTCAGCCAGGATCCTAGAACAAAGAACTTAGGAAACTAATAATAAAATAAATAGGCTACAAAAATTCCACTGAACACAAAGGAAATATTTAGAGGGATTTAACTCCATTAAAGTTAATAGTTCTAGCCTGATAAATAAGATCAATTCCTAAGAGAAAAGGACTTCTACTACCTTTAAAAAAGAAAGAAGAAGAAGAAAAATATGGTCCAAAGAACATTCTCAAGTAACTTCTAATGAGTTCACTCTTTATTCTCTTAAGGAATGAAAGAAATAATTGGACAACCTCACACTAATAGCCTCTTATAAAATGTGTTGACAATCCAATTGGTTCTGAATATTCCTAGGAGGGTTTCACATTCAGACAGGACCCATCTGTCCATTTGGTAATAGCCATTCTTACACTGAACGTATTTTGGATAAGAGCTCAACAAAATTCCAAGAACTGCCCTCTCCAACCAGTGGATTAAGGCTGTCAAGCCCATTGGAACTACCTTTTCCAGCTCCTCAATACAGAGAGAACAGAGGACAATTCTTAGAAAGATACCAGGAGTCCATCTCAATCACCCTTCTATGAGGAGCTGAAAGACCTGGAGCATAGAGTCACTACCCCTTTGTAGCTTCTATGACACTCAAGAAGTATCCTTTTTAGTTTCTATTTTCCACCACCAGATCCATCATGGCACCAAGTGAAAACTTTTGAAAACCTAAGTTATGCAAACTTTCTATGCCTGCCCTGTGTGGTTCTGGCATACCACCTGAGTTCTCATCTAGATACCAACACTTTCTAACTTATTTCCCTTATCTGAGCCTCTGCTTCCTCATCCAAAAAATAGGAACAATGACTACACTGAAAATAAAATGAAAACATATAATTCAGCCAGATGTCTGACACATAATAAAAGTTCTTATCAAGTTTGATAAACATGACCTTCTCTTTTTTTTACTTTCTTTACCCTTGCTTCCTCTCTCCCTCCCTCCTTCCCTCCCTCCCTCCTTCCTTCCTTCCTTCCTTTTTTTTGTGGTACTTGGAGGTTGAACCCAGGGTCTCACACATACTTTGCAAGTGCTCTACCACTGGGCTGCACCCCCCAGCCCATTATTTATTTATTTATTTTGAGTCAAGGTCTTGCTAAGTTACACAAGCTACCTCTGGCCTCTAACTTGTGATCCTCCTGGCTCCAAGTCACTGGGATTACAGGCATGTGCCACCTCACCCTGTTTAATAAACATTAGCTATTATAAGTAACTAATATCACCACGTGCTAAGTGTTATCAGGGCTTCTTAAACTGGAAGGCCTGGGGCTCTAGAGATCCAAGAAATGGACAAGTGTGTCCAGAGCTCCTGGAAATAATTTGCCCTTTTCTCATATTTGTACATGTTTTCTGGACATAACGCCCCAAACTGTAAATAGAGTCTCTGTGTGGCACATGCCTGTAGATATGGTAAAGGATCACAGTACTGAGGATTTTGCTAGCTGGATGGCGTCCTCAACAAGCTGGCAGAGCAAGAAAACGAGGCAGTTTCTCTCAGGCTGGCATGTCACCGTCGGCGTGATGTGCAGCGCCGGGACTTGTGTTTTCAATTCCACACCATGTGTGTTTGTTTATTTTCCTTCTTCTACTTCATAACAGGAAACAGCATTTCAAATGCATTCGTCCACGAGGACAGGCAGGCGGTTAATTTTCACCTCGAACACCCCCAAGATTGAAGGAAATAAGAGAACTTCAATCTACTGCTCCCGCACCGCCAAGCACTCAACATTCTCAGTAGCAGGAAGTCAGCCCGGGAAAACGCCTCTGCTTCCGGTGGAGTCGTCATGACGCACTGGCGTAAATGCCGGCCTGAGCAAAGCAGAGGCGCAGCGGCCATGCTGGGCCAAGAGCATGGAGGACTGGGTTCCGCCATGGCACCCTGTCCTCCCCAGCTCGGCACCTGGAGAATGTGGCTTCCCTTAGCAGGGGCTCAGACTCCTCACCATCACTATAGGACTTGCACCCTGTCATCAGTCCCCAACCTTTTATGCAAAAGGCCCAGATTTTTTATGGAAACCATCATACAGGGCTGCCATTTTTATATCCTTTACCTAAGAAAATATTTGATCACAAAAGAAGGTTCCCTTTCCTCATAAAATTATATTTTATTCATCAGATAATTTGAAAACTATATATATGACATTTTTCATCTGTTGGTCTACCTATCTATAGATGAGAAATATGATTTATTCTGGATACAAGCAGCAAATGGTGAACATATGAGTTCAAGGACCCATTAAACAAATATTTATTCAGTATTTATTAAGTGTCAGTTACTTTAATAGGGCTGGGGATACCAAGCAACAAAGCGAAACAGTTGCTGTCTTCATAGCATGAGTGGGGAAATGGTAACTAAAAATACACATATGGATAATCATTTTAAATTGTGCTCATAGGACCTGCAAAGGACCACCTGGGTGGTGAAAGAGAAACTGGGGCATGGGGCGGGGGGCATTGACTTTCATTAGAGGGATCCGGGACATCACCTGAAGTGAGATTTGAGGAATTGTGCCAGCCAACCCCATCATCAAGGCCCCAGAATTTCACAATGAAGAGGATTTTAGATCAGAAAGGCCAAGGGAAAGCCACATAAACCCACTGACTGATTTTCCTCATATGTAAAATGGGCACGGTAATGGGACCTAGTCCATGTGGCTGTCCCAAGGATGAAATTGGCTAATGTTGTTTGGGATGAAGTGTGATGAAATGTTATCAAAGTAGTTCCAAAATAAATGCTATGTCGAGACACAAGCATATGCTAAGGTCCTGAGGTGGGGAAGAGTTTGGTGTATTTGAGAAGCCACAGGAAGGTGGCTCTTGGGTGGAGCATGAGCAGGAAGGTAGTGGACACTGGTGTTGGTAAAGCGACAGGCCTTAGCACAGCCCCCAGGCACAGCGGGGGAACTGAGGTCCAGTGTGCAATTCAAGGGAAACAAGTTAAGGGTTTTGCAATGTTTCCAGTGGACCCTGAACGTTCATTGCCCAGAAATTGGAAAACGATCCTTGATTTACTTTATGTGCAGTTCCTTCATCAATGATCCTATGAAATAGCTCCGCAAAGGGAACACTTTCTTCAGGTAAGAAGTTTTAAATAAAGAACCTCTGTTTCATTCATGCTCATTACACTGTTTTTCCCCCCACCTAGATCCCTGCAATAATAAATATAATTATATCCATCTTTAATGACTTTGGTTCCTTGAGCTGCAGGTGCTG
Source organism: Pedetes capensis (assembly GCA_007922755.1). Classification (NCBI taxonomy): domain Eukaryota; kingdom Metazoa; phylum Chordata; class Mammalia; order Rodentia; family Pedetidae; genus Pedetes; species Pedetes capensis. The sequence continues at coordinate 53,448 of VMDO01008893.1, forward strand.
GAATACTGTATTTATTAACATATTTTAAGCCCTTTAAAAAGACTGCATTAATTCCTGTGATAATTTAGTACCCATAATACATTCTCTATTCTGAATAGATGTTAATCACCGCAGAATGACTGATTTGCCCATGTACGAGCTAAGCCATGCTCTAACTAGTAGCTAGTAACTTTTTAATTCAATAGTTAGGAAACTCTTGATTAAAATCTAGTGGCAATAACCGTGCCTTGCCCCCTGCCCACCATACCCTCTGAAGCTTAGATCAAGAGCATAACAATTGCATTCTGTTCCACCGACGACAAGAGTGTTAATTCTAAGTGTATATGTTTCTAGTAAAAGTGTGATTGGAAAATGTAATGCTCTTGCCTGTTATTGTGAACCACCTAAGTCTGTTTTCTGTCGGGTTAAACTCCAGCAAGGGGGAAGGTCACTGGAGAGAAATGGATGCTAAACCAAAAGCATGCTTAGTGGAAAGCAGTGGCTTCTACCTTAAGGATGGAGGGCGGCAAGACGCAGTGGCGCATGCTGAGAATCCCAGAGACTCAGGAGGCAGAGGCAGGAGGATTTGAGTCAGAGGTCAGAGGAAGCCTGTGTAACTAGCCAGACCCTGGCTTGAGATAAAAAGTAAAATACAGCTGAAGGTGTAGCCCAGTGGTAGGGCACTTGCAAAGTACGTGCAAAGCCCTGGGTTCAGCCCTCTAATATCTCCCCCCAAAAAAGGTGGAGGCTGGAGGATAGAAACAGAGTCAATTTCTACCAGGGGGCTGAGATATGATCTGGCCTGTGCCGGAATCCCAGTGTTCTACTAATTTAAATGGAACATGTTTTGAAAACAGAGGAAAAATCTTATAATGAATTATGGATCAAAATGAAATGCTGACGTTGAGTATAGATAAACATCTTTCTTTCTTTCTTTCTTTTTTTTTTTTGTGGTACCGAGGGTTGAACCCAGGGCCTCGTGCCTGCATGTTCTGCAAGTGCTGGACCACTGAGCTGCACCCCCAGCCCATTGTTTTACTTTTTGAGACAGGGTCTCGCTAAGTTACTCAGACTGCCTCTGGTCTCGAACTTGTGATCCTCCTGTCTCCACCTCGTAAACCGCTGGGATTACAGGCGTGGGCCACCGCACCCTGCTCCAGTATAGGTACATATCTAACCATTGCCTGTGGTAGGTTTTGAGGCAGGACCCTCTCATGCATTGTCTCATTTAAACACTGGACGAGCCTGGCAGGGAAGTATCACGATTGCCCCTCATTTACCTGAAGCTCTGAGTGTAAGTAGCTTCCTCAGTCACAGAGCTAGGAAGTGGTGGGGCTCCTTGAGTCTCTGCTCCTAAATTTTGGCCACTCTGCCTCTATAATGAATCTCTCAGTCAATCAAACAACCATGAGGAAAGGGTATTCAAATGCATCATGAAATATGTAATAAAGTGTTATATGCCAGAAAACCTGTTATTTAAAATAAAAACATAACAACTTTTCTTGGTGACTCGAAGGTTGGCAAGAGGAAACAAGCAGTCTTATTCTTATCGATGGGGAAATGAATTTTTACACTACAGCCTGCCGCTCACAGAGTCTCAGGAGAGGACAAAGCCTCATGTCCTCACAAGGACACTGGCTTTGGGGACAGAGGTGGAGAGGGCTGAGCTGCTCTACATAAATGCCACGGGAGGCATTTGAATTTCTTACCAGTCTTAGACAAACAGCAAGGAGCTGGGGCCCCGCGTGTAAGAAGGGTGCCAAGCTTCCATGTAAGGCTCTTTTTCTCGCTGCTATACAAAACGCTTTATTTTCCCCCAACTTTTGGTAAAGTCTGCTCTGCCTGTGGTCTTGCTGTTGTTATTGTTGTTAGGTACCCTTGAACCAGTGTCCAACTCATAGCAACCCTGCATACAACAGGCAAAATGCTATTGTCAGTGCTTCTCTGCTCTTCATAGGGGTTTCAATGGCGGATTGAATTTTGGGAGTGGGTTGCCGGGTCCTTCTCCCAAGGCTACACCACCTGGTGTTCCCAAGTGGTCTCCTATCCAGGTACTAACCAGGCCTGACCCTGCTTAGCTTCTGAGATGTGATGGGACTGGATGGCACAGGGATACGGCTGTAGGCTTTCCTGTGGTCTTATGTGGGTGATTATATGTCCCCTGCCTCTGTTCACTGGTTTGTTTAGATGTTTTTTTTGCAGAGGGCTGAAAAGAACTGAATTCCACAACTGGATCTGCCTGTGGATGGAGGAAAAGAAGCAGAGGAAGTGATGGGCTGGTAACCTGTTAGGCGAGGACTGTAGGAGAAGTGCTAAGAAGCAGCAGCAAGCCTTGGAACGTACAGAAAAGCCTGGCTGGTTTGCAGCACTGGGTATGAGCTGACACTTTGCGTGTGTGTGTGTGTGGTGTGTGTGTGTGTGTGTGTGTGTGTGTGTGTGTGTGTGCATGCGTGTGTGAGAGAGAGACAGAGAGAGACAGAGAGAGAGAGGGGGAGAGAGAGAGAGAGAGAGAGAGAGATCCTTAACATTAATCCCAGAGTTTAGGAGCACTACCATTCACTCTCCAGACAGATAAGTTAGGCCACCGAGAACTCATGGCCTGGCTCTTGACTCTCAAGTCCACAAGGCAGTCAGGGGCCAACCCCATCTCCCATGGCCAGCCTGACACTTCACGGGCAAGGGAGCCCTGACGGTTCTGCAGGGCAGAGCCCATGGGGTAACGGATGAGTCCTTCCTACCACTGTCTCGCAGGAGGCACGGCTGACAGTCTGCCCTGCCTGGGGCCAGGTTAGGCTCAGTGGTGGATGAGTCAAGGTGTAGGAGGTCAAAGCTAGCAGGAGCTGGCTCCACATCATGTCCAGCCTCCCTTTCCGTTCCAAGTGGATACTGAGCAGGCTGTACTCCCAACACAGGTCCACAGAACCTGCTAGAACCTTCTCCCGGAAGTGCCAAAGCTCTGCCTTTACCACAAGTGAAAATGTTAAACTGCTGGTTAGAAAATTTAAAAACAAAAAATCATCAGCCCCCGCAACTCGTGTACTATGTGAGCTATGCAAAAAGGCAGTCTTTAGCCGTGACAGGCTCAATTGCAGGTGCCTTTAGCTAGAGCCCACATTTCAACCCGCAGTTCTGATTGCACCTCCAGAAGCTTTGACTACGTGAAAGAATCCAAACTCTGATTCTGCCTCCAGAAGCTTTGACCACATGAACAAATCCAAACAACTTTTTAAGGGTTAAAATACTACTTGTTCTTTGGGTCACCCACCTTTACATAAATGTAAATCCAGATTGAAACATGAACACATGCATTTCCTTCCCTCCCAAACAGATCTGGTAGTAGGGACGTCAGAAAATTTGCCTGTAAACACATGGTGTATGCTTTTGTAAACATTCTTCTCTAAACCTGTTTACCAGTTGGAGGCAAGTCAGGGCGAGGATGAGACCCGTCCACAGGCATCCTGTTGTTTACGAGTGGTGGTTGTTCATCGGCACCTCCCAGGCTCCATCTTGGACGTGCAGGTGCGATTGGTGGCGGGCAGCACACTGTTTTACATGTTGAACTGGTTGTGGAAATCGTCAGACTTAGAAGCTTTCGCATAAAATCCCACCGCACTGTTTTTGATGTGCTCAACCCTTGCTTTGCTCACTGCCTGGAAGCGCCAGCTGCCATACACCTCCAAGATGGGCGAGGACCAGACTCAGTGGTACAGGGTTCTGCTCATCTTCCTAGTGCCATCTTTTGCTTCCTTCATGTCCCAAGCGCCAGTCCCCCTGAATGCAGGGCCTGAAGATCCTGCAACTGCTAAACGTCTGCAGAGTTCTGGGCCTGGAAGGTCCAGCTCTGTGTCTTCCGGGGGAATCTTTGAGTCCACTTATCTTGACTGGTGGCCCCTTGGAAGCCTTTCCTGACTCCTCTGAGTTCACCCGCTCCCTCCTCAGTGCCACAGGGATCCTGAAGTCATTGGAACCTTTCCTTCTTAGCCCTCACGGCCCTGAAGGTGATGCTTTGTGGCATTTTTCTTAAGAGGCATCCATCAGACTAGGAGTAACTTCCGGGGAGGGACCAGGTCCCTTCCGGGGAGGGACCATGTCTCCAGTGCTTTCCCTTCCAGGCCCTGTCAGAATGCCAGGCACACAGGTGGGTTCAACAGAGGCCTTCAGAAGCGAAGAGGCCTCCCGGTCAGCTTCTGCTACATCTGTGCCACCCACGAGCCAGGTGACCATCGATGGGTTGCCAGGGCTGCACGGAGGGGCAGCTGAGACAGGTCCCTGGAGCTTACTGGGTCCTCAGCCGACTATGGTGGGCAGAGGGGCTCTTATAGCCTGTGTGGGGCAAACTGGCTGGCACCAGGCTGGATCTCAGCACCCACACCTGGAGGCAGTGACGAGTCTGGATGTACACCTGAGAGCCGGGGTGGAGCAGGTGCAGCCGGCCACCTACCAAAGCCATGGCGGTTCCCTCACTACCCAGGCCCTGACAGAAACAGGGCTCTCTGTCAGTCCAGGCCACGCCCTTTTACAGAATGCAAGCCACAGAATGAAACATTGACTCAACTAAACAAAGTATCTGTGGCTGTGTAGGATAGGGTTAAAACAATTTTTTTAAGGGTAAAAAAATCCTACTTGCTCTTTAGGTCAGTGACTGTCACAATGATTTTCCTCTTGCCACATGCTCCTCTGAATTGAATGAACATGACACCTCTCCCTCTCTCTCTCTCTCTCTGAAGCATCTGGTCTCAGCCACTTCAAGGTGTGTAAGGAAGCTGCAGGCTCAGGCTGAATATGTAAGGACATGGCAGGGGGAATTCACATTTCTATCATCACAAAACAAAATACTGCACTTGCATAATTCTCTGCCTTGCTCCATTCAGCATTCCAGAAATGGCACAAGAGATGATCGGATGAATGGAGGCAAGATTTAGGGAGCTTTTGCATGCCTACATATTGTGTGTGTGTATGTGTGTACGTGTGAACAAATGCATACAAGTACGTTTCACCAATTGATGATTGTCTTCATTGCCAAAACATAAATTCTTGGTTTCTACAGGAGCTAAACATTTTATGCATTAGATGAAAACAAAACCTCATCAATTTATAAAATAGGGACGGAGAGGTAGGGCCTATCTCTATTTTAGTAATATGAAATACAAAAAGGGAAATTTTCTATTGTAAACCAGAGGCAAATTAGCACTGTCAACCTCCAACCATGTTTTCTAGGCTAAGAAAAGAATCTGGCAAGGAATGCGATGTGAAGGATTCTTTCTCTCACATTGGTAATAATTTTTAGCAAAGGGATACATTTACTTAATTTCTACCCCCCCAATCTCACCCCACATTCTTCAAGAGTTCTTTACAAAACCCAAATGGGATATAATAAAAAGGTTACCACTTAACAAATGGTGCCAGTATCCATTCTTTTCTTGTCCCAAAGATTCTTGTGTTTATCAGAAGCACAAAAAGTAGAAACGCAATTGCATTTGTGCTGATGCTAAATGTTAATAGATCTGCCTAAATGCCTGCTAATAGCCCCCCTAAAATTAGCTAGACTAGTAGTGCATGCCTAATGTGGTGTTGTTTTTGTGGTTTTACTTTTCTTCTTCTATCAGAGGGGGAAAAAAAAAGACCCCTAGAAAAAAGTGTAGGCCTGGAAGCTATGAAACATTTCCAGCATCTCATGTGAATTCTGGAGAAAGAACATATATTCTGAAACTATCCCACAGTTCTGACATTCTGTCATGAAGGTGACAAATCCTAGTGCTCTAATGTTTCATTAAATTAAACATGAAATGTTTAATGTTTTGTTAAATTAAACATGAAGCTGTGACTTTGGACCCAAGAAGCACAGCCTTCCATCAATTCTTCTCATTCCTTCAGGTCACATTTTAGGTTATATGAATGGAGTTTTGTTTATTAGGAGTATTGCATTTCTCTCTGCAGTTAAAAGGCACTTTCTTCTAATGTATTTATAAATAAAAACTAACAAGCAACACAGGTTTTGGACGTTTAAAACATTTGTAAACTCAGTCCTGCAGAGAACAGCTTGCAGACAGCCCCCTAGCTAATGCTTTATTGCCCTTTTTTTTCTTCCTTTCAAATATTCAAATATTCAAATATTCACCACTTTCCGTGGGGGCTCCCAAGGGGCAGAGGTGTTACATTTTAAATCGGCTGTTAAGCCCATTTCACAGATGGGCATGCAATTTCCCAAAGAGAAGAAGGCTCACTGGAAAACTGCTGAGACAGATCCTTGGACTAAAGACTAAATCTCGCCTCCAATTAAAAAGCCCTCCTGGGTCCATAGGAAGATAGAAGTTGGCAGTAGCCACAAGACAAGACAAAAGTATAACTCTGACTTGGGCAAGCATTTGCACAGGCACAGGGGAGTATGTGGGCTCTTGTGAGGAAGGAATAAAAGTTTTGATGGAACCATTTATAACAGCAGATAAACAGAACTGGCACCTCACTGGGAGAGAGCCAAACAAAGCTCAGACAAAAACACGCTCCTTTCCCACCAACTCAATAACGGTATTAAAAGCGCTTTGGAGAACTCTAAATAACACGTCCACGGGCTTCTTCCAAATACTATTTTGCAAATTACATCTGGGTGATCCTTCTCATACGGGCAAACAACTTTGTAGCAAATCAAGAGAGAAAGACTACACCTGTCCCGCAATGAAAGTAGCAGATCACTTACATCTTTCATGGGAATTAAAGTTGGTTATTACTAATGCCCAGATGAAATTCCATAATTGTCAAACCAGCAACAGACAAGAGAGAACCAATCCACAAAGGGCAAGTAGCTCAAAATCCTTCCAGTCCAACCAAATTTGACCTCTACGCCTTTCCTGTGCTGACACACCAGCTCTTATCAACTGGCTAAAAACTGTAAAACGGCCCAGATTTGGTAACAGATCCTTGCCTTTCCTGGTGAAAATCCTTCTCCCAGCTAGTTACCCAAACCGGTAGGAATATAATTGACACTTACCATTCTGAAGCTTCATGTCTGTGAGGCAAACGAAATAAATTAAACGGATTCTGTTTTAATCTTCTTTTCTAGACCCCAAACGCCTTAATCAAAAGGAAAACAAAACAAAACAGAATATTCCCTGAGGTCCTTTTTTATAAACCACCAGAGCCTAAGCAAAGGAATCACTGTCTTTTTTTTTTTATGGACTGCCCAGAGCCTCTTCCCTAACATCATCGACAACTGAGAACTACTTCTAGCGTCCCTCCACGCTATCCTCTCTCCCCCCACCTTCGCCTTCACATCTATCATGCGTGGCCAGGACTAGGAGTAAGTTACACTTGAAAACAAAACCTGGGGAGATCCTTCAGTTGGGTGCCCGGCTTGGCACATCTCCTGTAAAAACCCCACAAAAAGATATACCATAGAGTGGCATCTGTGGTCCCTCTCACTCTCCCCAACGCACACTTTGTCTTTAAATGAGCTTAAGCTGCAGGACTTCATTTGGGGTTAGCTGTCCCCCACAGCTCATTTTCTCTTAGCATTAAGGCAAGAGAGTCTACAAGGCTAGCACGATGCTTTTAACTATGTTTGAGGGGCCAGTCACAGCTTGGTAGCAGCAGCTGCGCACTTACCGGGCTCTGAGGGCCTGGACAGGGCTGTCCTATCCCTTCTGGGATGGGGAACGCAAAATGACATCAAGCAATTGTTAGCTAGAGACGTGCAGGCTGCACCAGATCCTCATTCTCCGAAAAGCCAGCGAGGCAGCCTCCTCCTAGGTTCCTCCTCTGTTGGCCTCTCTCTGGTATATACAGCTCACCCAGGTCCTGGCTGCGGTTTCAAAAGTACGACTCAATAAAAGGATTTTAAAGGCTGTGCCGGGAGCCGGGCGCTTCAGATCCCTGTTTGGCTTTTTCTCCATCAGCATTCCTCGGCAAGCCTGCACAAAGCGGGGTACGCTACATTATTTATGTCAGCTCTAGGCTCTGGAAAACACATACCAGCATCCTGATTACTAAGAATCCTCATGGATACAATTAAACCGTTCATATATATATATATATATATATATATATATATATATATATATATATATGTCCCTCTTCCCTGTTTCAACCTCTTTTGGAGGAAACAAAAGCATTCTGAGGCGTGTCCCAACGCATCTGTTAGAAGCCAAGAGAGCACTGGAATATGGCCACCATGGCGATGGATCCCGGGGAAAGGGACGCGTTCCCCAGATTGAGCAGAAGACATTCCAGGGAGGAAAGCGCAGGTGACCCTTGGGGAAATGCCCTCGGAGTGGCCTCCCGGGTTAGGAGGCTTGATATGGAAGCAGCAAAGTGAAGGCAGGACAAAGAGCATTTTGATGCTTTCATGGAAGATTGATTTAGAATGGGCTGTCAAGGGAGGCAAGGAGTATCTGGCACCATGACTAACCTTCCGAGCTGGATCGAGAGCAATCACGCTCACCCAACAAGTGCTCCTTGGTGCCCCATTGAAGTCACAGCACCAAATAGGAAGACCAGAGATTTAGCCAAGTGGAGCAATGATTCTGTCCCTAAGTCTCCTCTTCAGCAAAAGGAATAATTCTCTGAGTTTCAGTCCACCATTTCCCTTCTTGTTTTAGTTCAGCCATCCATGAGCTGGGCAGGTTAGTCAGAGGTGGAATGAACTCTACCCCACACAACAAAGACAGGAGGATGACAGGAACTTCCTCCTTTGGAGGAGTAGCGAGAAGGCAATGAAATCTCCCAGTGTCTAGCTAGAAAGTCCCTGCTTGGCAGGCAGAGGTGACTTCACTTTGTGAAAGCCCCGGGCACCACTTAGTGAAACAACCTTTGGCAGGACCGGACTTAACTGCCAAAGGACCTCACAGTTAAGCCAGCTCATCTGAGTGTGAAGTCAGCTTGGGGAAAGGCAGTCGTCTCATCCAGGAGCACAAGGATGCAAGCAGGACTCACCTCCCTCCAAGGCCTCCCTGGGATGGGCATTCATGGGCTTTGCTCGTTTATTATTATTTTTTAAAGTGAGTGTCACTTGCGGTGACTTAGTCCCCTCCACCTCTTGCTTGTTAAAACGGAAGTCATGAGGCTGGGCGAGGTGGCAGTACACACCTGTAATCCCATCAACTCAGGAGGCAGAGACAGGAGGATTGCAAATTCAAGGCCAGAGGCAGCTTGTGGGACTTAGGAAGATGATGACTCAAGATAAAAAGGTAAAAAAGGGGCTGGGGGTGCAGATCAGCGGTAGAACACCTGCAAAGTATGTGCAAGCCCCCGGGTTCAATCCCCAAGTACTGAAAACTTTTTTTTTCAATAAAAAAATAAAATGGAAGTGATGGATAGAGGACACAGTGGAGGACAGGGGAACAGAGCCCAGCGTGGCAGCCCCACTCTCTGATGCACACGTTTGCACAGCAATGGGAAATGTCCTCCATGGCGGGAAGCAGCGGAGCTCCCTCAGCAATCAGTACCTGGAAGACAGCATTAGAGAAATAGCGCAGGCGCACACACGCACGCATTCACACACACGCAATAATACAACCGGTATCCGAAGATCAGGAGGGAGGAAAAAGAAACGATGCAAATTTCCCTGTGAGATGACTTTAATTTGGTGTGCTGGCTCCCAGCAATACACTGACCCTTAGGAGGGCCCTGGCCACATATGGGCACAGCTTTGCTCTCAGCCGAATTGGTTCCTCTCATCTTCTCCTCTAAAAAATCCAACCCATGTTGTAATTTTTCTCGAATAGGACTCAGAAGCAACTAGCTAGAATAATAACAGACACTATTCCTTGGGAAGATTATTCAAGAATGTTGTTTATTCCTCCAATAACCAAGCTGTGGTCAGCTTAGAGGCTGACCTCAAGCTGAAAGTCACGCAAAGGTCCTCTGAGGCCCTCTTGCTGCCTTCAAGTGGTGCATTGTAGGAAGGCCGAAGGGGCAGCCAGATATTTGCTAACCCTGCGGGCTTGGACAAGTTAGGCATCCCCCTTGTGCTCCAGTTTTCTCAGCTGGAAACTATGGATAACAAGACCATATGATTTTGAGGATTCGGTGAGAATTATAAAATATTTAGCTCCGGGCCCGTCACCTTGTGAACTTGTAATAACCGTTGGATATTATGAATTTTCAAAAGATTATCAATTAAGTGACACAGAATTCACAGGGACATGGTTCACACTTGCCTGAGCCACATCTCTAAGTGCTCCCCACACAATCAGATCATTATTGACAATCTGTGTGCAAAGCACACATTACCATCACTTGCCTTCAATAAACTTGTTCAGGTGAGTTGCCCCATGGCAGAGATTTCAATAAACATTAAGCAGAAGATAAGAACGGAGAGTATTACAAGAAGCATCACGCAACAATTCATATTCATATCCATTCTCTCTCTCTCTCTCTCTCTCTCTCTCTCGCAGTACTGGGGGGTTGAACCCAGAGCTTCATGCAGGCTAGGCAACTGCTCTATCACTGAGTCACAATTCAAGCACACCTCCCCTCCTTTTTGAGTCTCTTTTGCACAGGTTACCTCTGGTCTTGAACCCGTGATCCTCCTGCCTCAGCCTCCAGAGTTGGATTATAGGTGAATGCCATGGTGTCTAGCTACAATTATGTTTCTTAAAACAGGACTCCAAACTTTCCAAATTCATGTGCACGTGGATCCTTTCTGTTGACTGACCTGTCAGCTACAACCATTTCAGGATCTTGTTATCCAGAACAGGGCTACTCTCTTGGAAATGGGAGGAGAAAAGTGGCCAGGGGCCCATCTTCCAGAATCCTCTCCCTTCTTACTTATACACTTCTCCAGCAAGATACAAAGAGAGCTAAGAACTTCAAATCTAACACAAAACTGGCATTTCATGAAGAAGGATAAGGATGACTGGAGAGATGAAGTGACTCAATTTCATGCCACCCAACATAGCTGAGCTGAAACTCATGGGACTGACTTCCTGTCCTTTACCCCTCAATCATCCAACAAATTTTAAGGTAAAACCAATGAACCTTCCTGTCGGATTTTCATTTTACTACCCAACAAGTCAGTTTCAACTCAGTCCAGTCTCTCGGCTTGAGTATTATGCTTAGATGACTGATTCTTAATTTCTTGCTGAACATAATTTTTCTTCAGAAAGTAATGGCTGTAAATTTTAATTTTTAAGGTTCTGCATACATGTGAATCTATGGTTTATGTTATTCATTTTAATTTTTTTATACTTATTTATTTTTTCAGTGCTGGGGACAGAATCCAAGAGTCACACATGTTAGGTAAGCACCATACTACTGAAGTACACACCAACCCAGGTATTTTGCTTTCTAAGAGTTTGGTTGGCTGTTTCTAAATCTTTTGAATAAGAACATCAATACTTCAAACTCTTCATATTTTATAAAGTCTGTATTTTCATTGGATGAGAACATACAAGACACTAGTATCTTTGAAGAGTACAGAAGGTTTTTCCTACATCTCCCTTCTCCAATATCATAGTTAAACTATAACTATACATTCTTCAGAAAAAACAAATGCAAGAAGTCTTGAACATGCAGCAGTTTGAAGTACTAATCACAATGCTCCCCATTTACAGAGGCTATCAAAATTTAAGTCTTCAAAAGAAGCAGATTCCACGTTTTCCCTGCTAGAAAATATTTGCACACACTCTACCTATGAACAGCTGAGCTGCACACACGTTATTGAGACCCTTTTCTCAGTGAGTTTCAAGCAACTCCGTGTTTTGCCTCTTGTCAAGTACTTGAACAAAAATGTGGTATGTTGCATCACTCGCTGAAGCAATTACTCCAGTTGAAACTTGAATTACGAGCCCTTCTGAAATGCATCAGCCAAATCAAGTTGTAACGTGGTCCTGCTTTATTTACTCCCCAGAACACAGCTAATCACTTTCTAATACGAGCCATGATTTTGCTTCATTAAGCTAACATTCCCCTTATTTTCCCCTTATTTAGTACATAGCACCATGGACGAACATACTAAGTAAGTCAGCACTAAGTTGGATGTTTCTTCTCCTACAAGGTACACTTCCGTGGAGGGAACTTCTCACTTTACTAGGACGTTTGTAGTTTTCCAATGTGGGGATCAAGAACCTTAGTCTTAAAACAAGCCTTTCTTTGTCACTGTAAATATATGGACACAGTCTTGTTGGTCTTTACATTCTCTTTTCTTTTTCCCATGTGAGAGCTCAAACTTAATTCCTATTTATGAGTGCCCTTAAATATGTACAGCCGAGGCATAGGTGTGCCCAGCTGGCAGCAGAGTGAGAGACTTCCCTTGCTTCCGACACAGCCATGCAAGGAACTGCCCAAGGCACCTACTTCCTGTTTCCACAGGCGTGGGACAATTATTCAGGGTGATCTTTAAACTGGTGGCTTAAAACATTAAGATGGCAGAAAACATTCAGAAACTATATAATCCTCATCTGAATCATTTTCTTTCTTTCTTTTTTTTTTCTTTTGAATCATTTTCTTAAATGAAACAAAAGGAAAGCAGCCATCTTATTCCCTGAATGTAAAGTGAAGCTGACTTTTAACTTTTAGGACTCTTGGCATTTTTCTTGCCGTACAAGTCGAGTCAAGAATGTTGTTGATTCTGCAACATTCTACATCGTGGCTAGGCAAGAAGGCACAGCATCCTGGCAGAGTCCAAAGAGTGCAAGGACAGGGTATACTGTGGCTCCACATTCCCCAGCAATATCCCCTTTCCACTGTGATCAGAGAAAATGTCTTCTATAACCCTTCTTGAGATTGTTTATGGCAATGTGGTTCTGTTGTCCTTTCTGGCGCTGATTCATGGGGAGGTGTGGGTAAGTCTTCTACATTAGCAACTACTCTCCAAATCTGAGTTATTTTATATCAAAGCCAAAAACACAGGGTCTTACTGGGGCTTTAACAGTCATTTTAGTCCAAAGCCATCATGGTATAGATAAGAAAAGAGAACATCAGGGAGAGTAAGGAGTTCTTCCCAATGCAGTGGAGGGGTTTATTATGAAACTGGGAGGAGAACCCTAGGGTATAAACTCCTCTTGTCATATGGATTCATCATCTTTCCTTTCCCTTCTCATTTTCCCCCTACCCACCACCTCCTTCACTTTCTTACCCTTGGTCCATGAAAACAGATCATGATCCATGTCTGCTTATTCTGTGATTTCTGGTTGTCAGGGAGAAAGCCCAATCTGGGTGCTAATCTAAGGAAGGGTTTGGAGGACCTCAGCCCCTTGTCATCAGAACTCCAGCTCTAGGAGAGGTTTCCCCAAAGATGGCCATAGCTAAGGCTTGGCCGTGAGTTCTGCCTTGTGATGGAAGTCAAACTCTCCATCAGACATAACTGGATCCAAAACTTCCAGTTGGATAAGTGTCTAAGTTTTGGTTTCTCATAAATACAAGGAGAATAATAATGCCTGACTCACCTAGCTTTTTGAAAGTTAGACTTTATATGCTACACCTAGAACATACTAAAGACTCAATAGCCAGGAGCTGCAATCATCTTTCCATTACGGGCTCAGATGTATCACAGGAAAGGTTCAAATTCTTCCCTTGCACATGAGGTTCCAGGGCAGAGCCTACTCACTGGGGGAGTCCCCACTGAGAAGGCTCTCTCTTGGGTGGCCTCCAAAAGCCCGCTTTGCATTGTGTCCTGTGAAGAGGGTAGACGCAATATGTCGGATGGAGCCACCACAAAGATGTACAACTGTCTGCTTAAAATCGCAAGGGAAACCAGACTCCAGACCACAGAGAACTGTGCGGAAGGCCCATCGGGAATCCACTGCAATTGACTTCTAGGTAGCGGTACTGAGGAGGCGGCTTCACACCCATCACCACTGACTGGGGCAGGGCTCAGCTGGCTCTGACTCCTCTATGAACAAGCAGGAAACTTCTCTAGATGGGCATTTCCAAAGCATGAGTCTGTTTCTACCACCATCTGGATTTCTGCTCCATCCCAGTTTTCACTGCCACTACAACCACCACAGCTCCATCTTGTCTTCATTGCTTTATTTAATATTTTTCTTCAAATGGACTTATTTTTTTTCCACTTGAGACTCACCCTAGCTACTAACATCCATAAAGCCACAGCTTGGATAGCCTAGCTTTATGTAACTACATATATGCATATCTATGTATATATGCCTGTAGCTGTAGCCCTGTGGTATCTGATCCCATCTGATCTTGGAAGCTAAGCAAGGTTGGACCTGGTTAGTACTTGGATGGGAGACTGCCTGGGAACACCAAGTGCTGTAGGCTTGGGAGAAGGACCCAGCAGCTCACTCCCCAAAATCAATCCACCATTGAAAACCCTATGAACAGCAGAGAAGCACTGACAATAGTGTTTCCCCTGTTGTACGTAGGGTCACTATGAGTCGGATACCAACTCAACGGCCCTTAACAATAATATGTGAATACACACATTTCTCTAATGTATGACAATAAACATTAAAAATGTTAAAGATGCAGCCATGTGCCTTTGAAGCCCATCTCCCCTACTTGCACCACCTGCACTGGTGCCCACACAGCACACACACATGTTGGAACTACTGCCCTAGAGGAAATTTCACTCTTTTTGTTTCTTTATTGACTCCCTCTCCTGTTTGAGTGTCTGCCTGATGCCTTTTTCTCCTCCAGGACGCTGTGTCTCTGAGTGAAATGTCACCAGGAAAAGAAACGGTCTTAAAATGAAGTTTTCATTATGTCCTCTAGCCCAGTTCGAAAATTCAGAGAAAACCCACATGCTCCTGTTCATCTTGGGGACTGATGCTTCAATGTGTTAAAATGCTATTTATTTTCCAACAGGCTACTTGGGTTTGGCACGGTGTAAACCCGAAGTGTTTGTAGAGATTCCCTTGGGATGGAGGAAAAATCATCTGTATAGATCAAACACGTATTAGCTGCATTAACAATGGGTCCCCAGAGACTGCTAAAGACCTTTTTATACAGATTTCACTGCACAGCTTTTTAAGAGCTTTCATTGAATTAGCCTTGGGTGTCCCAGGTTTGGGGCTCTCTTCCTGTCCTGAGCACGAGAAGAGAGGAGTGGAAAATGAGGAGCTGGGATGGGAATGGTTCCCTTCAGTGTAGACAGACCTTGATACCAAGTCCATGCTCCCGTGCCCATCAATATTTCATGTTCCCAGAGCCATAAGAAAACACATCTGTTGCCTTCCTCCATCGAAATGCGTGGGATGGTGAAGAGACTATTACAGCCCAGGTTCAAGAATTTAAAAATTCATCACCTACTCAATTTAGAAAGCTGACATGTGGTTAGGACTTAAGAAGGTTCTACAGGTCTGAAATGACCTGGGGGGCCACAGCCATGTTCCTGAGAATCCTGTGATATGCGGGGAATTGGGTGCAGCGAGAGGCAGGGAGGTGATCAGAACCGAGACTGCCTGGGCTGCAGACTGAGCCGGTGGGTAGGGGCCCCAAATCTCTGCCCAACTGCAAACAGGTCTGCGGTGTACCACCGCACCCTATGGGTGCAGGGGAGACAGAAAGAGAGGGAGAAAGAGAGAGAGAGCAAGTGCCTATGCATATGCCACCACAGTTGTAAGCTCAGAAGCCAAACCTTATTTTCAACAGGCGTGTACCTTCCTCTTCTTCCTCCATGCAGATATTCTTTCTGCCTTGGCCCAGTGCTTCCTAGCGCTCAGCTCAGTCCCACGTGTGCATGTCTGGATGTGTGCAAGCAGCAGTGGTAAGCGCTCTAGCAAAGCGACTCTCAGAACTCTGGGAAGACCTGGAATATTCCTCTTCCCCTGAAGGCCTTCCAAATTATTAATCCAGGCTGAGTTGACTCCTGTCACTCCTGGACGCATTTTAGAGACTTGTAATTGTGCAACATCATCATCTCTGTCTCCAGTAACTGGGCTGTCCACAGGCCTCCTCAGAATGGGAGGTCCTAGCCCCTGCTCATGAAGAAATAAGAGCCTCCGACCCCAATGGGGGTCACCAAGGAAGTCTGACACTTCCCAGTCCTGGATGCAAAGCTGTGTTTCCAGCAGCTGCCTTACCGAGACATGGAAGAGTTTCACCTGCAGCAAAGTGGTGAGGCAGGCAATAACTATAACTTTCTGGCCTCATAGATTATCTCGTAAGCTTATCCCTCATGGCCTGTTGTTTTTTGCAGGGGCAAGTCTCTGTGGAAGGAATCCCAGGGACACAGTCACCAGTCCGTGATGCTTCCTGGGTGGCAGACCATGGTTCACAAACACATTACTGTTTCTTCCCATTCCCCTCCCCTTTTTCTGCTTGTTTCATTTGCCTAATCCCATGCTTAAATCACTTGGCCATTAAAGAAAGGCATTGCTCAGAAAGACAGTTTTCCTTGACTGTAAGGATTCAACACAGATTCCTTCAGACACAAGCCTGGTGGGAAAGGCAGCTAGGAGTTAACACTGGCTCCAACCATCTTTCCACAAAGGGTGTGTCTTTTCCATTGCCATAGATGGATGCCAGGAAGATAAAGTTGGGCTGCCAGTAAAGATGTGACTCTTTCTAAGAAATTCTAGGGCAGTCGATTGGATAAAGAAGAATTAAGTTTCCATGACCAATAGATCTGTCCTAGAAGAAGTGCAACCAGAGTGCTCCTTGGAAGCAAGAATGGCCAGACTGCGTCTTACATATTTTGGGCATGTAGTCAGGAGAAGTCAATCCCTAGAGAAAGACATCATGTTTGGGAGAGTGGCAGGTCAACACAAAAGAGGAAAACCCTCCACTAGATGGATTGACACAGTGTCTGCAACAATGGGCTTAAACATAAATAAGATCGTGTGCCTGGCATAGAATCTGGAAGTGTTTTGATCTGCTGTACACGGGGTCGCTATGAGTTGGACTTGATGGCACCTAAGAACAACAACAATGAGCAACATTTATACCTTAAAAGGAGGTATAAAATTTATATCTCCTTTTTAAGTTAACAAATAGAATGCTGAAATGTCTGATCCCTGAGAGTTCCACATAGGTACCCCGTCCACTAGCAGTGCCCCGCCTCAGAGGCTGGGTTGCATTCAAGGGAGATTGGTAGAGCAAACTTGTACTGTTATCACCTGAACAGGGACAGAAGCAATTCCCTGGGATGATCTTTTGAAAACAGAAATTTGAATATCATCCTTACTTTAAAATTCTCCCTTGGTACCATCACATAGAGGACAAAGCCTTCATTCCATTCCATTATTTCAGCCTTTTCTATCACAGGTCTTTTGCTTTACACTGCAGGAATACCACCTTTCTTGGATAATCTCATCTTCTGCGACACTTTGAGCTTTTATTTATGAGGTCTGCTCTGTTTAGAAAGATTTTCTTTCACTTCTCTGTTTTTTAAGCATAGGATATAACTCTTATACATCTTTCAAGACCCGTTCACAATACCTTCTTTCAGGAAACTTTGCATGACCTCTGCCTTTTGCAGTTGAGATAGTTACCTGATGTTTGTGACCTATGCATCACAGTCTAGACCTCACATTAAAGGAAATATTTCCTATAAAGCACTTAAGCCAATGACCTGCACATTATAGGTGCTTAGTAGTTTTTAACAGCAATTATTCCCATCGTTGCATTTACCACTTCATATTGATAGTATTTGCTTACCTGCCTTAAGCTTTATCTCTGATTTCCTCGAACCACTAATGTTTTGCCCAATATTTGACACCTAGTAGGTCTTAGCCTGCAGCTGTACCACTGTGGCATCTGATCCCATCAGATCTCGGAAGCTAAGCAGGGTCAGGCCTGGTTAATACTTAGATGAGAGACCTCCTGGGAACACCAGGTGCTGTAGGCTTGGGAGAAGGACCTGGCAACCTACTCCCCCAAAACAATCAACCATTGAAAACTCTGTGGATAGCAGAGAAGCACTGGCATAGCGCTGGACATGTCGCAGTGTCAGGGAGTGTTTCATTTTGCCCTAAGTCACTATGAGTCAGACTCGACTCCATAGTACCTAACAACAACAACAACAAAGTAGGTCTTAGGTAGGATTAGCTGAACTAAAATAGACTCCAGCAGTTTGAATCTCTGGGAATTCTACATGACATCTACTCCTTCACTGCAGGCACTCACCACGCAAAAAATAAAAAAAATTGGACTAAGGTGTTTCTCAATTCTGTTCTCAATAACGTAAGTCTCAGATGCCTCTTTGCTCCTTCCATTTGCTGTCTGGTTGTATTACTCCCCAGGCTACATGTCTCAGGAGCCAAAGGAGCAGATGCAAGGGAGCTTGCTCTCTCCCTTCCATTACTCTAATCAAACTATGTGTTACAGCGTCTTGCCTTAATCTGATTTAAGAAGGGCCTTAATGGCAGGGTGAAAGCAAAGAATGAAGCCAGTTCTTCAAGGAGCCGCTTGCTTTAATGGCAATTTCTTTGTTGTCCGTTGTGACAAGTGCCGCCCCTGACTGGGGCCAATTGTTGCACATAGATACAAGCACTGGGCGCTCCCTGAGGCTGCGTGCATTTCTAAGGGCACAAGTCAGCCCTTCCTGATTTAATTAGAGTTTTTTTCTCTCTCCACCTCTCTTGACCTTCTGCTTGATTATGTAGTGAAGTATTCCTGGAGAGCAATAATCCCGTAAGCTCAACATCAACTTTCACAGCTAGGAAATGACAAAGCTGTCAAAATTTCAGCCTTACGACTTCCAGATGGGGTCAGTACAGAGATGTAATGGCAAGGAATCTGAAAGGCCAGGATCCATTGAGAGAGGAAAAAATGAAGAGTTACAGAAATAAAAAGACCAAAACAATGACAATTGGAAGCTCTACCTTTCAGGTTATGCTGGGAACTTCTGCCTTTCTCTGTGCGCCATTAACACGACGATTTAGTGGTTTCGATGGGAGCTGCCATCTCCTTGCAATGCTATTAGTATCAGAGTCAGGGAAAATGAGGAAGTCCTTTTTTCTCCCAGTGTATGCAAACAGAAGCTTAGAAACATGTTTGCATTTGGATTGGGTGATCTAAACCAAGAAAGTTCAACCTTTTCACTAGGAGCTGTGAGCTGCCTGACAAGACCTACTTTTTATCAGGCAGGTTCAAAGTCTACCCACTGCAGAGGCTTCATTAATAAGAGGGACTAATATGATGATTCCCTCAAAGGTCTAACCTTGGAATCTATCCTCCTACCAGAAGGTAGAGCAGATTCATTCTCTAAATTGCTTCCCTTCAAAGGAAATGCTCTATTGCCTGGTGCAGGGTAACCAGCATGGCGGACCAAGATGCTATTAGTAGGGTTCTCATTTGGATTCCAAGCAGCTATTATTTTTAGTTTCCCTCTCCTTGTGGAATAGGTTTTCTCTTTCACCAAAAAATCCATTCCTCTAACCAAATACAAAATCTACATTTCAAGCTGGGCGTGGTGGCGCACACACCTGTAATCCCAATGGCTTGGGAGGCGGAGCCAGGAGGATCGCAAGTTTGAGACCAAAGGAAGTCTGTGTAACTTAGCGAGACCCTGTCTCAGAAAGTAAGGAAAAAAACAATAAAATAAAAGGGCTGGGGGTGCAGCTCAGTGGTCCAGCACTTGCAAAGCATGCAGTCGTGAGGCCCCGGGATCAAACCCCAGTACCACACACACAAAAACAACAACAACAAAAAAAAACAAACAAACAAACAAACAAAAAAAACCCAAAAAGACCCCCTACATTTCAATAGCATGAAGTGGAAGCACCAATGATTCACAGGTCCCTAAAATCTTACCTCCTAAAATCCTGCCTCTGCTCAGGGACATATTTTGCCAACTACTCAAAAAAAAATTAGCCAACCTAGGCACATTTCTGGCCAAGCAGGATTTAATGCAAGGAGAGAAAAATGGGGCATATCTGTATTAGGTATATATAGACTAGAGGATTCTATTCAGAATTTTTTTATAAGCTTGTATTCTGACCCACTTGAGATCACAACATAAAATCTTCCATTGAATGGGAAGGTTTGGGGGAAGAAAGACCATATGATCATCAAACTGAATTCCTTCTACCTTCCTACCTCCTGCCTTCCTGAAGCACAGCGTATGTGATCTGCTGAATCAAAGAGAGCCATTTCACTCTTCCATCCATGAGGGCGGGATGTACAGCCATTTAAAAGGAAGGTGATTTAAAAACGGGGACCATGTAAATGGGTCATTGTATTTCTCAAAGGTCAATGAGTGATCAGTGTGTGACATTTAATGATCTGAAAGGGGCATAAAAAGAATTTTCTCTGAATAACACTGGACTTGACTCTCTTCTCAGGAGAGAGAGGACTGGAGCCAACTGTGGATGTTGGTTCTTTCTGCCCTCCAGTGAGTGAACCAGTATCTTCTATAACCTTATGGCTTAATCCCAGCATCCTGGGGGACACCATAGTGACCACATTTCACTACGTCATGTACATTTGTTTGCCCATCTCAACATTTCTAAGATAGAAATTCCTCTTGCGAATGATGGTGTCATAGTTTAACTGGTTAAGTTTATCTTCTCTTGTTCTTATGTAAGGTAATGGTGCATCTTGCAAGTGAGTATGTTTTATGACTGAGGAAGTATTGTCATAGATACATAATAATCTTGCTTGGATAAATGACAATGAATAGACCACTTCCTCATGAGGATCCCAAAACTCAAAGGAGCAAATGCATTCAATAACAAAGAAAACTTCCAACTTTCACATCACTGACTGACATACAAATTTCTTTATCCTGTATAGACATGTCAGAAACAAAACAACACAACACAAGGCAACAGTGACTAAAAGGCATGGGGAAAAGGACAAGGGTATTTGTCTCTTATGACAAAATTAATATTGTGAGGAGTTACTGACGTTTGTTATGCTGGGCACTTTCTATATATTTTCTATCAGGAGTTCCATGTCATGAAGGTCACCAGTTATTTTCCAGATGAGGAAACTGGGCCTTAAAGAAGCTGAAATACTTCCTCAAGGTCCAATTAGTAATGGGATCAGGATGCAAGGCAATAGTTTGAATTCATAGTTCTCCAACTCAGGCTTTTCACTGCATCGTGTTGAGACTCAGGAGCCATTCTTCTGGCCTATGGTAGGGCAGTGTACATTCGATTAAGTGAATTGAGCCATGCTGGAAACCACCATTCAGATCAGAAGAGTTTCTATTGTTTCAACAACCCACGACAATAGTTTCCAGACTGTTGAACGCTGAAATCTCCTGAGGATATTTAAAAAATATTGATGCCTGGCTCTCATCCCTAGATGAGAGATTTCAGATTTCACTGGTATGGGATGTGTGTGGGCCTTAGGATTTTTAACGCTCCTCAGGTGATTCTAGTGCCCTGCAAGTTTGGGAGCCACTTCCCCCGGGGAGTTTTCATGTTGCTCTGAGGAAATGAGGCAGACGGGGCTCCTTCCTGGGAGGGAAATTTGCAAAAGTGATCACACACAGAGCCTCTTCATCAACTTGCTATTATTCTCCCTCTTCCCTAAGTCCCACATGTCATATTTTAAGAAGTTCTGTCTCTTCTTAAAAAATTGCATTTATTAAGTCATCTTTAGTTCATTTGCCCCGGACTTGCCAATGATATCACATCAAATCACAACAGAAGAAACTTGGTAGTTTATTTACTCTGCATAGTGCATAGCCTTCCCATGAGTCAACAAAGACTTTCCTCCTCTCTTTTTATTACTACTGAAAATAGCCTGATCAAGACCCATTTTCTTTTCTTTTCTTTTTTCTTGTTACTAGAGCCTCATGCATGCTTTGCAAGTGCTCTACCAGTGAGCGGCACCCCCAGCCTATTTTTTACCTTTTTATTTTGCGACAGGGTCTTGCTAAGTTACGCAGGCTGCCTTTGCTCTACGACTTGTGATCCTTCTGCCTCCACCTCCTGAGTCACTGGGATTATAGGTGTGCACCACTGGGCCTGGTTTAAGACCCAATTTTCTTGGAGAACCACTACCCCTTGCTTTTGGTTTATGTGATGGATGAGGTGAATGACCTCAACTTCAGGCCCAGCCAGTTAGCATGTTTTACCTCCATACTGCAGCACTGGCTCAGGGACTGGCTGGGGACCCCAGTGGAGGCCAGAGCTTCTGTCAGAACACTGGGGAGGTGTGTAGTAAAGAATCAACCTTACCCAAAGAGCGAGCTGGCCTTTGTCTTTGCCTCCTGATAAGGGATCCCAAAGACTGACAAGAAAATCTTTGTTTACCAGAGAGTCTGGGGCCACATTGTTGTTAGGTGCCATCGAGTCAGTTTTTGACTCATAGCAACCCTACATGTAACATGTGAAACGCTATTGTCATGCTTCTTTGCTATTCATAGGGTTTTCAATGGTGGATTGATTTTTGGGAGTGGGTTGCCAGGTCTTCCAAGCCTACAGCACCTGGTGTTCCCAGGCGGTCTCCCATCCAAGGACTAACCAGACCTGACCCTGCTAAGCTTCTGAGATCTAGGGATCAGACGCCACAGGGCTACGGCTGCAGGCAGGGCCACATTAGATAGTCTAATAATGTGATTTACTATAGGAGCTTTGGACCACGTTATACCAATTTGACCTCCAGAATGATCAGAGACTGAAGATCAGACATATAGGTGGTTATCCATTCTGGGTGATGGAGCCCTAAGTGAAAACTCAGGACCTTAAGGCTCAGGCCTGCTTCTCAGGCTGGCTATTCCCTGTGCCTGCACTCACACTGCTAATAGGAAACATTAGCACCACCCATGCTTGGACACCTGGAAGCCTGGCTTTTGGAACTTTCCTGGACTCTGTTCTAGGAGCCTCTTTCCTCCGCTGATGTTCATATGTATCCTTTTGCTATAAGCAGCCATAACTATGAGTATAACAGTTTTCAGTGAGTTCTGTGAGTCATTCTGGTGACTTCTTGAAACTGAGCGAGATCTTGGGGGTTCCCTAATGTGCAACTGGTATCAGAAGTAAAAGAAGTCCTTGTTGTTGTTGTTAGGCGCCTTCGAGTCGAGTCCGACTCATAGAGACCCTCATAGGGTTTTCAATGGCTGACTGTTTCCGGATTGCCTCAGGAGTGGATTGCCACATCCTTCTCCCATTTTGTGGTGCTGGGAATTGAACTTGGGACCTCAGAGACTGCAGAGCGGCGCTCTACCAACTGAGCTAAATCCCAGCCCCAAGAGAGGTCCTGGGGACCTCTAAACTTTGCAGTGGATGTCAGAAGTAAGGGTGATCTTTTGGATTTCCCTGACTCTACAGGAAGAGAATATTTTTCCTTGGACTTGACCTTCAGAGGATATCAGGTGGAGCTGGCTGTGGTCATCTTTATTAGCATAGAGTGAAAGCTAACAGGGAGGAACAATGTTCTGTGCTGTTGCTCCAGCTCCTGAAATCTAACATGGCCAATGCTACCGCTGGACTTCTTTTCGGTTCCATAAGCAAAAATATTTTTGTCTTAAACCTAATCTTATTCACGATATTTTCACATGGATGCACTACACTGCCTCATTGGGTTCTTTCTCTAAAGAGTCAATCAGAGAACATGACATGCAGAAGAGCTTAGTATGAATCCTGATACTAAGTCAGGGGCTTGATGTATGGACTGCTAATTATTATTATTATTGTCATTTTGATGTTTAATGTTTTCCTATTACAATTTTTTTAAGTTCAAGCCTAAAATCTGACAATGATATGCCAGGTGACAATGACACTCCACGGAACTGGATTCTGCCTCTCCCTTTAGCCCTTTCTCAGCCTACCATGGTGTTCCCTCATTTACCCCACTGCCTGTCCCTCTCAATTCCAGAGTTTCAGCTACGTTTGAAAGCATACTTCGGATTGTCTGTGATAAAATATGCATATTCCCTGCAACCCAAAGTATTCTCACTGAATATAATAAGTGGAAAGTTATTTTACAGGAAATGAAAATCTAAGATTAATATTCTCTGATGCCATCTTATCCCCTTAGGACAATTATTCACTGTACTATAGCAAAATAAACTTGCAAAATATGGGAATTGGTTTTCTCCTCCGATTTCTAGGATAAGTGAACTCTTAAAGCTGTACGGAATCAGTTGCCTGGTACTGCACCCACCGCCTCACCTCACTAAGTAGGAAGCAAGTCTTTTAGAATACAAGAATTTAAACACATCCACGGAAGTGCACCCTGAATAGAGGAAAGGAAAAGGAAGAACACAAGGTAGGTTTAAAACTGACCAATTAGTACAGTTATTGAGCACTGTTTTTGTAGGAGGTAAGTTACATCATTGCCGACCCTAAGGAACCTACCATATTCATTTATTCCCTCCTTCGGTCAGTAAATATCTGCAGGACTAACTCTGTGTCAAGCACAGTAGATGCTAGGAAACAATATGTACTTATGGACTTACAGATTTATTTATATTTTGTGGTATTGGGGGTTGAACCCAGGACCGTGCACATACCTTGCAAGTGCTCTACCACTGAGCTATACCTCCAGCCCCTTTTCTATTTTTTGTTTTGAGACAAGGTCTCACTAAGTTACACAGACTGCTTCTGGCCTTGAGCTTGCGATCCTCCTGCCTCTGTCTCCTGAATTCCTGGGATTACGGGTGTACACCACTGTGCCTGGTTTGGACTTACAGTTTTAACGGGCAACAAATCCCAAATTTGGTTCATTCCAAGAATCCCAGGAAAACTTTGCAAAAACACAGGAATCTGAGCTTTTGCTCAGGGCTGCTGTATTGGATAAAATTTCTCCAGGGGGAGCAGACATGTCTTCTTTTCATAAGCGTCTCCCAGGATTGTTGTGCTTAACCAAGTCTGAGAACCATGGGGATAGTTGATAAAACACATACAGGAGAACAATCTAATACAAGGCGGTGTTTGTGTGCTAAGTGGCAAATGAGTGCTGCCCTGAGGAGCTAGCAGAGGGAGAGATCTCTTCAGACAATGCCTCTCTTACAGCCTCCAAATTGCTCTGCAATCATGACTTAGTCCAAGTTTATTCAAGCAGCCAAATCATGGTACCTCCCCCAGCATTACCACAGATCCCTGGTCAAGTTCATTCCCAGGTGGAGAACCAACACAGGTGAGTCAAGCAGTAGCTTGTCCACGCACCATTTTATCCTTTCCCTCTGCTTCAAACACTGGCACAGTTTAAAAGACATCTCAAAATTTCCAAAGCCATAAAGGCTCCCGCTTTCAATTGGTTTTTATTTCCACCATTTTGGGGTGGCTGTTAAGTGTGATGCCGGCTTCGCCTTTTCCCCTGGGGCCATACAGTTTCAATTTTTCTTTCCTGGTAATAGAAGCCCTCCTCCGGCAATGAGGCTGGCCTCTGGCTGCTGGGCCTTGATCCACTCGTTTAGAGGTGTGATAAAGTGTGATCTTTAAAGTAGAAGCTAGGGAGTGGGCAGATCTTAGCTGGCTCCCTGGCTTTGACATCAACTTTACAGTGTTTTGGGACAATTTATTTGATTGAGCTGAGTCTCAGTTTCCTAACTTACATGAAGGAACAGCGCCCATGGTGAGATTTAAATGAGGTAGTACATGCAAAGGGAGTTAGGTAGAGAACCTGGTCAACAGGTAGCAGAGATGATTACTATTATCATTCCAATTTCCTGGCAACTAAAAACTTAATAATATGCAGCCCAAAAAGTAAATTCTTCCTACCACCCACCACATGTTCTACTTCCTCCCATCGCAGAGTAGAATGGCAAAGTAGGGGGAACTGGAGCACCCCTTAGTAAATGCTTTCATAACTATCAAAGGCTTTCCCCCCCCACTTCTGTATTTATTCTCATGCTATAGCACTTTTATTATCATAGGAGCTAGAAAAAATAAATTTAAAGACATTTTTAGAATAAGAGATTACACAACAGCTTATCAGCTAGATACCTTTGGAGAGGGTTTTGTACACCAATTAAAAATAAACTGGTCACATATAAGAGACTTTTTGATATGATGGGACTATTCTGAAACAGGGTTTGGGGGATGATTGCACAACTGTTTAGATTTTCTAAAAATCATTAAATTGTACATTTATAATGAATGCTTTTTTTTTTTTTTTTTTGGTACTGGAGGCTGAACCCAAGGCCTTGTGCTTGCATGCTTTGCAAGTGCTGGACCACTGAGCTGCACCCTCAGCCCATTTCTTTTTCTTTTACTTTTTGAGACAGGGTCCCATTAAGTTACACAGACTGCCTCTGGTCTAGAACTTGCGATCCTCCTGCCTCCGCCTCTTGAGCCGCTGGGATTACAGGTGTGCGCCACCATGCCCAGTATATGAATGATTTTTTCACACATAGATAGACATCTATAAAGAAGCCTGGAAGCTAAAAATAAAAGGGAGGGAGAGAAAGAGGGAAGGAAAGAAGGAAGGAATATACAAAGGAAGGAAGGAACAAAGAAAGGAAGGAAGGAATGAAGGCAGGGTGGGTGCGTGAGGTCCACCCTCTGAACTGTAAGAATTTATGCCTTTGGTCTGAACAGTCATATACTTTCACCAACTCTAAGGTATCAGGTCTGTTTCCTGGGAATGGAGTATGTGGAGTGTCTCAGGAATCCAACAGCTCTGGTTGCTTCCTCACTTGTGATCTGATGTTAACACAGAAAGCACTGGTGCTCCTGGGAATAAAGGAAAGAGGAGGAAACCTGCCACTGGCTCAGTCTCCACTAAGGGCCTCCCTTCTCCCTGGTTTACTTCCTCAGGGTGCTCAAAAAGTCTTTCAGATCCTCCACTTATCAAAACCTCTTCTCAGATCTGTATCTGTTCAGAAGGAGCAGACAAAGCAAGGGAAGAAGGGGGACAGAGAGCTGAGTATGTGCAGAATGCTATTGCTCCTTGGTGGAACTTCAGCTGCCTGACCACGGGCCCTGGGGCGTTCTCTGGCCAGACATCCACATCTTCCCAAGCAGATGACCAGGTAAGAGAAACCTGGCCCAGGAAGGCAGACTTGATGTTCATTGTATAAGAGTTAAAGAATCTGAGAAGCCTAGAGAAGCGATTGGCCAATTTATTTGCCACATTTCCTCTGTGCCGGAGGCTCTTCATAGTACTTTCTCCATTGGGCATTTAGCTTTTTCTTTTTGTTCTCAAGTCTCTGCTGGTATCCATCTGCAGCTGGTACTTGTTCCTGCAAGCCCTCATTTGATTTTCTTGAGTATACTGGGTTAATGTGTCATCATTTCTAGGAGTCATGCAAGTTAATATTTGGCATCCCAGGAAATAACTGCGTGTCTCATAGTGAAAGAATGAAGGTTGACAGGTGTGAACCTTGTTCAGACATCATTAGTTGCACTACAATGCACTTACACTTATTCAAGCCAACATGAGCGCTTTATCACTCTGCTGGGACTCAGGAGGAATCCATCAGAAGGTGCAATAGAGAAGCCTACTATTAGCAGCTTTGAAAAATGTCTACCTTGCCCAGTGTGTAACTGGTTTAATCACCTTAAGCTGTAAGGAACATCTTGAGCACC
>VMDO01008894.1:0-45000 GCA_007922755.1 Pedetes capensis
AAGTTACCAAGAAATTTAAGTAAAAATTTTTTAAATATATTTTTGTTGCAGAGAAGTATGATATAAGATCAATAAAGTATTTTCAGGCATAAAAGTATATATTTCATTAGAATAACTGTGACACATATAATGGAAATACTAGTTCAAGGAAGAAAATGAATAACTATTAAAGACAACTTTTTTATTTTATTTGAAAATGCAATACAGTATCAAATTATAATGGTATTAAATTTCCATTGTTTAAATCTGAAAATTGAGATTTAAAATGAAAAAAAATCAATATTTGTAGTATTTAGGCATTACATACTTGCAAACATTTAAACTTATGTTGAAAAATTTTGGATGCCATCTCTAAAAAGCAAGAAGATACAGTTTTTGAAATTATTTTATGAAATATACTAGCCCCCCCAAATTTGAAGTTCACATATAAATTTTTGACACCCTAAGAATGTATGTATGTATGTATGTATCTATCATTTTGCATGTTTAATCAAATGCACCTTAAAATTGGATGATTTTGGAGTTTTTACCACTTCTGCTTTACCTGATCAGATCTTCGTCTACCATTTTCCAGCTTCCAACATTATTAATATCTCTAGTTGGTGGTAATTTCCTTTCCCCTTAGACTTTGTCTATTTGGATTTATACCTTAGAAAAAAGTTTCCTATAATTTAAATTAGATTTCAGGTTGGAACAAAGATAAATAAAATTTTCTGTCTACCATATATAATCCAGAGGCTGACAATCTCTTTTCTAACTTGTATTTTTAACTTAATCCTATAATGAGAATATTTTATAAATATGCTTGATCATTATACATTGTTTAAACTTATTTATGTATTTTATGTGTTGTGGTGCTGGGGATTGAATCCAGGGCTCCCATACTGAGCTGCATGCCCAGCTCCCTTCTTTTATGTTTTATTTTACAACAGGGTCTCCCTAAGTTGTGAAGGCTCCCTCTAGCCTTAAACTTGTGGTATTTCTGCCTCTGAGTACTGAGTTGCTGGCATTGTAGACGTGTGCATCAGCACCCAGTGTTCCTTACACATTTGAACAGTTACATATTATTTCACTTTATAGGAGGTTATTAGTGTAGTTTGTGATGGCTGTCCAATCCAGAAAGATTTCTGTATGTTTCTCAGGTTCTTTGATTCTATATTTTTGGTACATCAAGCAAAGTAAATATGCTCCTCTTCCTTTCCTTCCATCTTAATCAGTTTTGTTATACCACCAACCAGATCACTTAAGAGACAAGGATAGAATGATACAAATGTTTACATTTTCCCTATTTAGCTGCTTTTCTTTGTCACACCCTACCACTTTTTTATTTACAGAAGTATCACAGTCCTGCTCCTTGGCTATCCTTAGCTCTCCCAAGGTGAAAGCTGGTGAAATTCAGGAGGCAAGGAAGGACCAAAGGAGAACATGAGCACAAAGGACATGTACTATCTAACAAAAGAAACTCTCATAACAAGGAGACCCTTTCTTTATCCAGGTGAGAAGAAATAATAAAAGCTCCTTATCAGTCAACTTGATCTGGAGTGGG
This sequence comes from Pedetes capensis, assembly GCA_007922755.1. NCBI lineage: Eukaryota > Metazoa > Chordata > Mammalia > Rodentia > Pedetidae > Pedetes > Pedetes capensis. The sequence continues at coordinate 1,547 of VMDO01008894.1, forward strand.
AAAGAATGAATGTAGTCTTTGAAACAGCTTAATAAGACAAAATAGACTTGGTGGGAACATTTTAGACATAGCTTACATTCTAGTCTTAACCTTTCAGGACACAGTCACTGCCCTTCTGTCAGTTACTGCCATCTCTCATTGACAAGCCTGATGGGTTATAAGTACAAGAATCTTCCAGATGCATGGCAGAGCAAAAGAAAATAGACCTTTAATACTGGTGTGGTATTTCTGGTGGCAGGAACTTCTCTTAGAAAGAGAAAAAACATCGCAGGGAAAGAATAAGTCTGAGAGCTAACTTCTACCAAACAAATCTGTCATATGTCCGCTCTTGTAGGGAATAGATATAAGGGTGTTTCTCTTTTTTTATGGACATAATTTTAAAATGGTTCTTCATGAAAGGTAAGAGTTTAATCTTTTCTTTTTCCATTTTTGTATCTTGATTCCCACCTGAACCTGATCCTAATTCCAGAAACACAAAGCCTGGATTTTCTGTGTTCACTACACTTATTCTGTCTTTCCCTGAGCTAAAGCTGTAAATCCCACAATGAAACATGCATAAACACAAACTGGATGGGATTAGGCTACACTATTTAGTTAATCTCAGTTTATAAAAACCCTTCTTTCTTTGTCTGAAAGGCTGCCACAGAAATTCAACAAATGCAATTTGCAAACCAAACGTGAGAACTTTCTGCACTATGAGTAGAGAGGGTGAAAAATAGCTGCTTGCTTCCATAGGGTCTTTCTGAGCAACCCTCAGGATATTTTCCAGGGTGAAGGATCTCTGGTTAATGCTTCAAATTATCATCCTGAGGAAGAAGAACACATCAGTATTTCCTTCCAAAATTTAAGCAGCACAAACCTTTTAGAATCTTGACATAGGTAAAACTATCCAAAAAGGAGGCTCTCTCTGACCTCTACCCTCCAACTCACTCTGTCTGTCTATGTTTAGGTTTGTGTTTTTGGATCTAATGTCAACAATACTGATAAAACTAAGTAATTTTAGTTCTAGGGTGAAGAACGAATGATGGTTTTCTATAGTACATTCACATAACTGGACATCCATTAAATACTTGGTGTGCAGCTGGGAATAAAATGTCTGAGCAGAGTTTGCTGCAACAGCTGCAGGCACCCAGCCAACAAAAAGGATCGAAGGATGAGCATTTGTATTAGGCTCTGCAATCACATGATGTTATGAGCACTGGTGTACAGGAAAGCCATGGTGGCAGAAGCATCCATGTGTACATGTGGGTTGAAAAGCATGTCATTTTAGTCTCAAATTTAGATAAAAGATGATCTAGGAATTTATTTTTTTCTTGTGAGCCCAAGCCTGTGTTCTGCAGACTACTCTGAATGTCCCAAAAGATCTTGTTTGCTTTGGTCAGAGATATGCACCCCAGTGGTCACATACTCGGCTCTTCTAAGTTAGAGTAACTTGGGGATGCTTTCAGGGTCCACATATGGTAGACTCATCCAGCGTTCTTTAAGTTAGTTTTCAAGTACTGGTGTTATAAATTACAGAATTATATTTGTCATAGAACAAAACTTTATTTCAATTAAAACAGTGACTGTTACAGATATATATTATGGGAAGCTACGTGGCTGCAAACCAGAGAAATTGAAATTAGCAAAGGGAAGTGCTGGTGTCAGTGGCAGAGCCGGTGCATGTGTGCCTGGTATCAGGGGGAAAAATCACCATGTTGGGTGCTAGGCTGTAATTTCCATAACATTCCCTGTTCTCAGTGTTTACCTACTTCTTATCCAGAGACAGCAGTGCTACTTTAAAATGCAAAGTCAGAAGTTAAAAGAGTTTATACCTCATTGTGAGTTCACAGGTGGACAACATGTAGTGATATAACATTATTGTTGAAGCCTCCATCTTCATCTAGTATACATTTTTAAAAGCTGACTCACCATTGGCCTATCTTGATTTTTCTGACTGGGGTGTTTCTCTTTATTGAAGCAGTGATTTGTAGATAATGGTGTGAACACATGTCTTTGAAGCATTTAGAGTAGGGAATGTTTAGACAGAGACTGTGGAGATCTGTCTGCTGAAATGGTTTTAAATGCAAATCTAAGTAATAATCAAAAATGGCCTGCCTCCCAATATCATGTTCCATAAGAAATCTTGGCATCCTTAACAAATGATCTGTTTATTGATTCAGTCTCCTTGGTAACCACTTGGTCCCTGGACAAGTTCTCCATATCTGGGACATCTATGGAAGTGTTCATCATAAAAGGTTTAAATATTGATCATTGCTTTTAAGTAATAAAGGTTACATTTGAAATTTTCTTCTATTAATAATAAAATATTCTAACAGGAAAAATTTCACACAGATTTTATTATAAATTGTTCTTTGGAGAAATTGCTTTCCATAGATAAAACAAAGGTGTGAAAGTTGGCAGTTATAAGAGATGAAATCTTTTTATTGTATATTCTACATTCTGCCTGTTCTGTCCCACATACCTCATTTGGGACCATTGCCTTCCAAGAACTGGACAGCATTTCCACAGATGTCCTTCTCTGTGGATTGCTCCTGATTCTTTCAGTCACACAGTGGACCCAGGAAATTATAAAATAAGCCTAATATTCCTATTTTTGTGCAAATCATATTTCACAGAGCCATTTATCTTTTCTCCATGTCTCTCTTTCTACAAGAATTTGATCCCAATTGTGTCTTTGGTTCTTGAAAATATACTTTATATTGTGGTCCATTTCTTCTTCTTTTTCTTTTTCTGTCTTCTGTAATTTTTTCCTGGTATTATCTCTTTACTTTTATTTTCTCCCTAAGTTATTTGTCTACTCATTCATTCTTCTCATTTTCTCTTTATTTCTTGCTCATATGACTCTATTATTTCCTTTTTGACTCTTATAATTAAAATTCAATTTAGAACGCTTTCATATTCTGCACTGAATTGTATGGAATGCACTTGTGGAAACAGCCTGTACAATGGACAGCTTGTCCTGTACAGCTTGTCCTACTGCATTAGATTATAATTATTATGATTGCTCCCATGCCCCTCTACCATTGCATTTTCTACCTTACAAGAACAGACTTATTCATGTTTGTCTTTTTATTCTCCAGAGTCCAACACAGAGAAGATGCCCTGTAAATGTTTGTTATATATCAGATAAATTTTAGTTAATATTTACGCATTTTTCCAAACACTGAAATAAAATAAAAACTAAACTCATTGGTAGCCCTGGTACAAAGTGTGTGGCACAAAGTTGTTGTTGTTGTTGTTGTTAGGTGCCATTGAGTTGGGTCTGACTTATAGTGACCCCATGTACAACAGAATGAAACACTGCCTGACACTGTGCCATGACCTACACTATGTCAGTGCTTCTCTGTTATTCATAGGGTTTTCAATGGCTGTTTTGGGATTGGTTCGGAAGTAGAGTACCATGTCCTTCTCCTATTTTTGCCATGCTGGGTATTGAACCCAGGGGTTCGGAAAGCACAGAGAAGCAATCTATTGATTGAACAGGTACCAATGAAAGTCTGCTTAATAATAAAAGTCTGATTAATAAATAATCAAAGACCAATGTTACACATAAAGCCTATTTTAATATATTGCTTTCTAACATAAACATATTTTCTTTCTAACTTAGGTTAACCCACCCATATTCTGGAGTAAACTTGTTTACTTACAAAGAGTGTTCAGGATTCCATAGGACAGTTAGGATTTCACTCACTTTCTAATACTTGCATATGCCTCAGCCATAGTTTAAATCATCTCTCTTCTGAGTTCCTATCTGCATTTATTACTAATATTTCCTTGTAGCAAAGACCATAAAAAGCTTTGGCTTGCAGCAAATATACATTTCCATGGAAACCAAACCAAAAGCAAAACCAAAAGGAGGCAATGTACATAGAATGTATTTTGGTTGCCAAATTTCAGTGCATTGCCTGATTTCAGGGCATTGCTTTAGTTTTTTGTCAATTTCTTTAATTTAATGACAACACATAGAGTGTGATTTTTAATTAAACTCCTTTTAAAAATAAAATATACTGTGATTGTTGATTTAAACATATACTTACAAACATTCACAAACTTGTGGAATTTAGAAAAATAGCATCAGTGAATGAGGTTTGTGTTTCAATGTGATTTTTATGGAAATTTTATCATTACTTGATTAAATGTGTTTGCTGTAAATTTAAGATATTCCTTTGTAGAGTTAGGGTATTTTCTTCTCCTTTATGAAGGGGAAGGAGAGTGTGGTGGGATATAGTTAATGGGAAGTAACAAACATTTATATCAGCAATCATAAAGAATACTACCTGCTCTGCAGCAAACATAAGTTTCTAACAAGTGAAACAGTAGGTCTGACAACTGGCTGCACATGACCAAGTAATCATGGTGGATAACTTGTAGGTGAGCATTACACCAGCTCCAGTTTCTGTGTTGGAACCTATATAGCTGCACAGAGTCCTGAGCCCAGAAGGATCCCATGCTTAATTTCATGCTCTACTGGTGCTACCTAGTGGTATCCATTTTAGATTCATGGAAATGACCTAAATGTCTATCTACATGTTGGTTAAATAAGTTATATTCAACATTATGGTACACAAAACAATAATTAAAATGACATTGTAGAAATATACCATCGAATATTAAAAATAAAATTATACAATGTATGCTATGGTCCATGAAGAAAATTATATATAGATAAGTTCACAAAGCTGTTCACAATATAGTAAGATTTGGAAGGTGGGACAATGGTTATTTTGGGATTATCAGCATGTTCCACATTTTCTAGAATGATTTTGTAAAGCAGTAATATTAGTTCAAATAAACCAACCAAATGAGCAAAAAGCAATTGGCCATATCAAACTTTTTTTTCCATTCTCAAGAAAACCCTATTATATTTTTAATTTTTTTCTTTCATAAACTCCAAACATTGAAGAAATAGTGATTTAAACAGAAAGTTTCAGTGGCTATTACATTCTTCCCATTGCTGATATTATAAACATCTTCATTTTCTTCAGGCTAGTCAGCTGTAATTTACTGTTGTTTGGCCTTCTCCTGAAACTTCTCCAAAACCATGGCAGGTGCAGAATGCATCGCCTCAGCTGTTACTGTACATAGGTGTGAGAGAAGTGGCAAAGCTCCCATCTGTGAGCTTCATTGCTTGCCAGTTTGATAAAAGGAGTCCAGACCAGATCCTCTGTGATTAGATGATGATTCTCTTTCACAATCATGCAGGAAGAGATACTGTATAATTGAGAAGACCTGTGTATTGTGTTCTTGGATTTCTCCTACCCCTGTGGTCTATCCTGATAGCTAAGTGCACTTAGCTCTGGTCCTCACCTTAGCAGGTAATGACAAGGTTGAAAGCTTAAAATCACCTGTCTGTGCTCAAGTATATGTGTTATCTTCTATTAGATCTTGATTCCATAAGACAATTACAGTGAAATATGACAGGGTAGGAAGAGCCCAAATTTGTCATGTAGTGGGCACATTTCATTTTCTTGGAAATTGACGAAGGTAAGTTATGGTTCTTTGTGTTTGTCTGAAATTTCTGCTGGCATTGTAGAGCACTCAGTACTAATAAGTGCATAAACTCATGTATTACAGCTTTGTTTATAGAAATAGCAATACTTTTAAATGCAGGGATTAGTTAACAAGTAGGGCAAGGCCAGTGTTGCGTAAACTCATTGGTTTTTGGACTGAATCTTTATAATAACTAGATTTGCTAATGTCTGTTATAAAATATTTATATCTAGGACCCCTTCTCTTTCTATTCAGTCTATAAAACCATTTTCTAAAAATATTAGAGGCATCTGAGAAAGTTCAGTAAATGTTTATTAATTTTAAATGAACAGTGGAAACTTTCCTATTGCAATTAGTGACGTATTTTAATGTTACTGTATTCAGACCTAAGTTTCAATTTGAACAGATACACAGGTTTTAAGTAAGTGAATTTATAGAGATGGGACAGAACAGCACAAGTCTATCATTTTTTATTTTCTTGATCTCCAAGAAAGCAAAAAAGAAAATAAAATTAAAGGGTACTTTTTAAAGCTAGGAGAGTACTATGTTTTGAGTATGTATTTTCCCATCACAGCTCATGTTGACACTCAGTCCCCAGTGTAACAATGTTGAGAGGTGGGACTTCTAGGATGTGTTTGAGTTCCTGAGGGATCTTGTCTCATGAAGGGATTAATGGTTTCTCATGGGAGTGAATGATTTCTCACTCTCCAGGAACTGAATTAGTTCTAAAACAGGGCTGTCCTTTGGGTTCACACATGCCCACTTCCCATCTGCTTTCTGCCATGAGTTGAAGCACATGAGGCCCTCACTAGAAGACAAGAAGTTGATAGCATCATGCTCTTGGAGTTCCCAGCCTCTGGAACCATGAGCCAAATAAATTTCTTTTCCTTGTAAATTACCCAGTCTCAGTGTTCTGTTGTCTGCAGCCATGCCACCATGTCATTGATCTTTCGGATCTTGGAAGCTAAGCAGAGTCCAGCCTGGTTAGTCCTTGAATGGGAGACCACCTGGGAACACTGGGTGCTGTAGGTTAGGGAGAAGGACCCAGTAGCCCACTCCTGAAACAATCAGCCATTGAAAACACTATAAATAGCAGAGGAGCACTGACAATAATGCCAGGCATGTCCAAGTGTTGGGTAGTGTTTCATTTTGTTGTATATAGGGTCACTACAAGTTAGACCCAACTTGACAGCATATAACAACAACAACAACAACAACAACAACATTCTGTTATTACAACAAATAATCAACTTAGTATGGTATTTTATTATTTATTTACTTATTGCAATTTTGAGGTTTTGACTCAGGGCCTTGTGCATGCTAGGCAAGTGCTCTACCACAGAGCTGCAAACTTAGCCCCTTTATTTTTTATTTTTTATTTTGAGACAGAGTCTGACTAAGTTGTGCAGGTTGCCTCTGGCCTTGACCTTGTGATTCTCCTTTCTCAGCATCCTGAGTTTCTGGGATTATAGGGTATGTCATGGTGCCTGGCCTCAGCACAATATTTTATTTTATTTTATTAATTAGTTTGTTTACTTTGTTTTTTTGAGACAGGGTCTTGCTGTGCAGCCTAGGCTGTCCTTGAACTTACTTTGCAGACCAGATTGTCTTCAAACTTGCATTGATCCTCCTCCCTCAGCCTCCTGAGTGCTGGGATTATAGGTGTACAACACCCTGCCCACTTTAGTACAATATTTTAAAGATGACTCTCCATTAAAGAAATTAAGGGAAATTTACTTTTTACATAACTTTGATTTTAATTATAGTCAATTAAATAATGTTTTCATTTGGAAAACATCTATGTTTTCCTTGAGTGTAACAAAGTATAAACTGAAGCAGTATTGTTTAAGGGAACATCCTTGTCTATTTCTTCTTGGCAAGGTGATTTGAAGGAAAAGCACTAGACAATGGCATTTATAGAGAACATCTAGGAGGTAGGAGTGAGAGAGGCACAAGAAAGAAAACAGAAATCAGCCACACACACAGCCAACAAACTCAAACACGCACATGTCTGAGAGCCTCCTCACACACGCACACACATATGGGAAAATAGAGCTTCTTGCTCAAAGATCCTGTTGCCAAAGATATTATTGCTAGTTTGGAATGTGTCTCTACATAAATGCAGTCTTAGAAATAGTGGCCACTGTTCTTTAAAGGATTTGTTTCTGTTTAGCATTTTGCCTTTTTATGATCTGCAATCTAACTCAGAAAATGCCATTCTTTTACTTGTTCCTTGTCAGCTTGGCCAAGGCTGTGTCTCAGTATTTATAGTTAGTCCAGATTGCTGGACATAATACCCTAGCTTGTTTTGCTTTATTGCTTTCATAGGAGGACTCTAGGTCAATGCATTTCAGACTTAGTGACTATGGAGGTTTTGTCTTGGGTGCATTTTCTAGAATATTGTTGAAATGCTGACTCTGGTGTGGGAGATTTGAGGTAGGGACAGACATTTGATGTCAAAGATGGAGTCTGTGGATGTGCACTTTGAGAAGCAAGGGTTAGGTTGCTCCACTTTAGTTCAAAGCATAATAGCCATTTAGCTGTTTTGCTAATGATATTCCATCTTTCAGCTTTGTAATGTGGAGAGTGTCACATGAATCTTGGCTGTGGCTGATCAGCTAATACTCAAACATTTCATGTTTTTGTTCACAATATTGTTGGGAAAACTAATTTTAATCTACCATGGATTATTTATTGAATGTTACTGATTCAGAACTCATAATACTGTAAGACTCTTTATCCTTCTTCAGATCCGGTCTCTAGGCTAAAGCTCTGGCTTTCTTCAAAGCTCACTATTGTTTGTGAGTAGGCTATTGGCTAATTGTCAATCAGAGAATATATGACACTAGCTATTTAATTTAACATAACTTTGAATTAAACTATGTTTTGATTTGTAAAACATCTATACTCTTTTCTTGAGACTAATACGGTGGAATTTAGGGAAATAAGCTATCAATTGAAACAATATCCTTTGTGAAATATCTGTCTCTATTTTTTCTTGGCAGAAAAAGTGAAAGGCCTCATGCCCTATAAGTTAATGCTAACTTTCACATCTATGTTCATTCTCTATCCTGGACCTGATGTTATTGTCCAGTATAGGCCTCCCTTCCTTTGGGAATATATTCTATCTACTTCCAATTGAGTGATTTGGATAGGACCTCCTTTTGTGGTACCATGCCTTATATTCATGGAGGTGAACACAGACCAATTGTATTGCTGCATTCCCCAGTCTAAATTATTTTGTCAAAACAAGGGTCATTGACTCATGTGTTGGGCCAATGAGAGGCCTTCCAGGAATTGTTCTTTTTGGAGAGGGAGAGGAAAGTGTGGTGTGTCTGGATTACGGAGGTGAAGATGAGTAATGGCATCAGAAAGTAATGATTATGGTGGGAAAGGATATAGCTACTCAAAGATTATCAGAAATAAGAGTTGGGTAGGCAAAGAAAGACAGAGAGGGACATTAGCTTACTAGTTTTAGCCAATGAAGTTCTGTCTTGTAATTCCCTTTAGCTCTTCTTTTAAGACTTTGAGCTAGCCAGATCTCATTAGTATAAACCCAAACCAGCAAAACCAGTATGTGTTGGTGGTCTATCTCTTTTAATTGAAAGAGGTCTGTTAAATATCCAGCACTCATTTCTTTAGAACAGATAAATGGTGAAGTAGTTCTCTGAGGTTGTTCTATCTCATGGCCAACCTGAGGTCAGTGTGTATAAACTCAATTTGTGACTATGAATAAAAAATAATGAAGAACTGAAATATGTCTTTGTTTTCCAGCAAGTGTATTACATTAGCATGTGATACCAAAGGACTAAAAAAAATTAAAATAAACTGTAATAATCACAGTCATTGTCAAAAGTCTTAACTGAACATGAAAAATTTGAAGACAAAATGCATGAAGTGAACATTAAGCTTAAAACTAAAGGCACTGATTAAAGAAGTAGAAAAATAAATCTGCCTGCCTCAAAGAGTAAATGAAGTCAGGCCGTTTAAGATTGAAAACAGAAAAAGAAAAGCAGCTTAGACTACTTTTAATGGGAATAAAGGATTGTTGATAAATAATGACTTGACCACAAAGAAGAAAAAAATATTATTGAGTATAAAGTATGCATTGGAACAGTTATTAATAGTGTATCCAATGGATCTAAATGGTGAGGAGAGTTCTGGGGAGGAACCTGTCCATACTTAGGGGTAGGTGTCTGAGTAACCTGGAAGGCTTTTCAAACTACACACACTGTACAGACTCCTTTTTTGGGGTTTCTCATATATTTCTAAAGGAGTATTTTTTCCTACCTGATATTATACTCGCAGGTACAAATCTCAAAAAGGCAACAGCAATTATTGATGGGAATGAGTAATATTTCTCATATGTTTAGAACTTTAAAAAACATTGATAAAATTGAGCCATACTCAGTAAGAAAGCTGGCTCTTAATTAATACAAATGGAAATTTTTTTATGAAACCAAAGCATATATAACAGAAATAAAGATAGGATGGCTCTATTACTTTTTTAAAAAAATGGCCACAAGTATGACAAAAGCTTAGAGAGCTGCTTACAAAAAAACCAAGGGGTAATGGCAAGAAAGTGATCAAAATATTGAGAACTTCATATTCTATGTGGTATTTTACATGTGTTATCTCATTAAGTTCTTACAAAAACAAAAGGGTTAAGTAGTCTTATATGTATTTAAGAGATAAAAGAGATTTGGCAAAGCAAATTGCTTAGAATCACAGTTATTATGTAACAGAGACTAGACTTAAATCTACTGTTGTTTGGTTCCAAAGCCTATGAACATTTCTGTCCCTCAAAGGATAAACAGCAAATAGCTGTTAGTCCTATATATATCTAAAGGACTGATTATTATTGTTGTTGAGTGCCTTTGACTGGGATCTGACTAATGGCAACCCTATGAACAAAAGAATGAAAACCTATCTGACACTGTGCCATGCACACAAACTTTTTATATTTGAGCCCATTGTTGCAGACACTATGTTTCTTCTCATTTTGAGTGGTATTACATCAGCAAAAGGAGGTCCCAGGGATTTTGTTCCATTCTTGTCCTTAAGATTGACTCTACTTTGAGGGGGCAACCCTTCCCTGGTGGTTTCTTGAATGCCTTCCAGCCAGGAGGGCTTATTTTCTGACACTATATTTGATGGTGCTTCTCTGCCATTCATAGAGTTTTCAAAGGCTAATTGTTTTAGCAGTTGGCTGCCGAGTCCTTCTCCCTTGTCTGTCTTAGTCTGGAAGCTCAAATGAAACTTGTCCACTGTGAGTGGCCCTGTTGGTATCTGAAATACCTGTGGCATAGCTTGCAGCATCACAGCAACATGCAAGCAAGCTGACAGGCACGTAGGGGAAAGACTGATAAGGGAAGACTAATACAGATAATCCCCCACATGCCTGTCAGTTTGCCATGCTGTGGGGGCTTATGTGTTGCAATGAGGCTGAGTGCTATGCCACTGATATCTCAGATACTACCAGGGTTACCCATGGTGGACAGATTTTAGCTGAGCTTCAAGACTAAGACAGACTAGGGAGTAGGCACTGGTAAACTACTACCAAAACAACTAGCCATTGAAAACTCTATGAATAGCAAAGAAACACTGTCAGATATAGTATTGGAAAATGAGCCCCCCCACCCCCAGATTGGAAAGCACACAAAAGACTACTGGGGAAGATTTGCCTCCTCAAAATAGAATCTACCTTGATGACAGAAATGGAGTAACACCCCAGGGACCTCCATTTGCTGATATGGCATGATTCAAACTGAGGAGAAACAACTGTAAACATCCATTAACAATTGGAGTGTGGAATGTACATAGTACAAATCTAGGAAAATTAGAAATCATTAAAAGAGAAATGGAGCATATAAACATTGACTTTCTAGGCATCAGTAAGCTAAAATCCATTGGCATGGGCCATTCTGAATCAGATAATCATATGGTCTACTATGCTGGGAATGACAAACTAAAGAGAAACAGAGTTGCATTCATCATTAAAAAAGACATCTCAAGATCTGTCCTGGAATACACTGTTGTCAATGATATAATAAAATCCATATGTCTACAAGGAAGGCCAGTTAATATGGCTATTATTCAAATTTATGTACCCACCACTAAGGCCACAAATGAAGAAAGGGAAGATGTCTATCAGCTTTTGCAATTTGATGTAGATCAAACATACAATCAGGATGTACTGATAATTACTGGTGATTGGAATGCAAAGGTTGGAAACAAAGATGAAGGCTCAGTAGTTGGAAAATATGGTATTGGTGACAGAAACAATGCTGGAGATTGCATGATAGAATTTTGTTAGACCAATGATCTTTTCATTGCAAATACATTTTTCTACCAACATAAATGGTGACTATACACATGGACTTCACCAGATGGAATATACAAGAATCAAATTGACTACATACATGGAAAGAGACGATGGAAAAGCTCTATATCAAATTGTCAGAACAAGACCAGGTGCTGATTGTGGATCAGACCATCAAATGTCTCATAGACAAGTTCAAATTGAAGCTGAAGAAAATTAGAATGAGTGTATGAGAGCCAAGGTATGACCTTGAGTATATCCCACCTGAGTTCGGAGACTACCTCAAGAACAGGTTTAATGCATTAGACACAAATGATAGGAGACCAGATGAGTTGAGGCATGACATAAAAGATATCATTTAAGAAGAAAGCAAAAGGTTATTAAAAAGACAAGAAAAGAAGAAAAGACCAAATTACATATCAAAAGAGACACAGGAACATGCCCTTGAACATCGAACAGCTAAAGTAAAAGGACGACATGATGAAGTTAAGGAACTAAACAGAAGATTTCAAAAGGAAGCTCAAGAAGACAAAAGCAACAAATACTATAATGTCATGTGCAAAGATCTGGAGGCAGAAAACCAAAAGGGAAGAACATGCTCTGTGTTTCTCAAGCCTAAGGAAGTGAAGAAAAAATTCAAGCCTCAAGTGGCAATAGTGAAAGATTCTACAGGGAAAATATTAAATGATGCAAGAAACATCAAAAGAAGATGGAAGGAATACACAGAGTCATTATACAAAGAGAATTAGTAGATGGCCAACCATTTCAAGTGTTTGCATATGAAGAGGAACCAATGGTATTGAAGGATGAAATGGAAGCTGCCTTGAAAGAACTGGAGAAACACAAGGCTCCAGGAATTGATGGAATACCAATAGAGATGTTTCAACAAACAGATGCAGCACTGGAGGTGTTAACATATTTATTCCAACAGATTTGGAAACTAGCTACCTGGCCAACTGACTGAAAGAGATCCATATTTGTGCCTATTCCCAAAAAAGGGGATCAAACTGAATGTGGAAACTATTGGACAATAATACTAATATCACACACAAGCAAAATTTTACTATGGATCATTCAAAAGTGACTGTAGCAGTATGTAGACAGGGAACTGTCGGAAAATCAAGCCAGTTTCAAAAGAGGGTGGGGAGCCAGGGACATCATTGCTGATATAAGGTGGATATTAGCTGAAAGCAGAGAATATCAGAAAGATGTCTATCTATGTTTTATTGACTATGCAAAGGCATTTGACAGTACGGATCATTACAAATTATGGATAACACTATGGAAATCGGGAATACCAGAGCACCTAATTGTACTCATGATGTACGTGAACCAGGAGGCAGTTGTTGGAATAGAACAAGGAAATACTGCCTGGTGTAAAGTTGAGAAAGGTATGCATCAGGGCTGTATTCTTTCACCATATCTCTTCAATTTATATACTGAGTAAATAATCTGAGAAGCTGGACTTTATGAGGAATCAGGATTGGAGGAAGTCTCATTACAACATGTGTTATGCAGATAACACAACTCTGCCTGCTGAAAGTGAAGAAGATTTAAAACATTTACTCATGAACATGGAAGATCATAGCCTTCAACATGGGTTGCGACTGAACGTCAACAAACAAAATCCTTATGACTGGGTCAGTATGCAACTTCACAATAAATGGAGAAAAGATTGAGGTTATCCATGATTTTGCTTTGCTTGGGTCTATAATCACCTCCCATGGAAGCAGCAGTCAAGAAATCAAAAGACACATTGCTCTGGGAAAAGCTGTGACAAAAGATCTCTTTGGAGTATTGAAAAATAAAGAAGTCCCATTGAAGACAAAGGTGCACCTGACTTATGCCATGGTATTTTCAGTCACATCATATGGTTGTGAAAGCTGGACATTGAACAAGGGAGACAGGAAAAGAATTGATGTTTCTGAATTATGGTGCTGGAGATATCTATTGAATATACTATGGACTGCCAAAAGAACCACCAGATCTGTCCTAGAAGAAGTGCAACCAGAGTGCTCCTTGGAAACAAAAATGGCTAGACTGCATCTTACATATTTCAGACATGTAGTCAGGAGAGACCAATCCCTGGAGAAAGATATCATGTTTGGGAGAGTGGCAGGTCAGTGGAAAAAAGGAAAACCCTCTACCAGATGGATTGACACGGTGTCTGCAACAATGGGCTTCAACATAAATAAGTTCGTGTGCCTGGCGCAGTATAGGGAAGTGTTTGGATGTGCTGTACATAGGGTCACTATGAATCAGACACAACAGCACCCAACAATAGCAACAACAATACAGATAATTTACAGCATGGTGTGTGTTTTTAGTAGGAATGGAGACAATGTACTGCCATATATTGGAATAATGAATCATCAAATTTTATATATTATATATGTATTTTTTTTCAGTGTGAGAACTGATTCAGGGTCCTTGCGAATATTTTGCAAGTGTTCTATGACATAGTTGCAGCCCTGCTGCTTTTTTCTTTTTTTTTAAATCTTGAGACAGGACCTCACTAAGTTACCCAGGTTTCCTCTAGCCTTGAACTTGAGATCTTCTTGCTTCCGACTCCTGAGTCACTGGGATTACAGTTGTGTACCACCACTGCTAGCTTCAACTAACTTTTATGACCTCTTAGATGGGAAATTATTGAAGAAAAAGTTTGGGAGTAGTAAAGAAAAAGATCTTCCAAGTTTTCAAATAATCATTTTAGAATACATTAGCAATTCTACACAGAGGTTCCACATTGTATATTAGTATGACCCCTTGCATGCCTTTTGAAAGTATAATTGATAAGCTAAGTGACTGATTTTATGAAGGTTGTCTCTTGAAGACTTGTCCTAGAGTGTCCTCAAACTTCCTTGCTATATCCTAAAATATGAATAAAGTAAGGAATAGAATCTCATCTCTTAATCCTACTTTGATTATGGAATTCTTCATTGTTTTTTTCCCAGGCTCTATGCTTTTCTCACTCTCTACTTTTTCCTTATGATATCTTACCTCTGGAACATGTGTTGTAAACAGAAATCTAAGATAATCCCCAGGATATATATTGTATCATCCTTCCCTTTATTTGGGGTGGGACTTATAAAAATGATGGGATTCTCTCCTATGGTTGTTGCTGTTGGGTGCCCTCAAGTCAGTATCCGACTCACAGAGACCCTCATAGGGTTTTCAATGGCAGATTGTTTCGGGATTGCCTTGGGAGTGGATTGCCAGGCCCTTCTCCCATTTTTGGGGTGCTGGGAATTGAACTCGGGACCTCAGAGACTGCAGCACAGCACTCTACCAACTGAGCTAAATCCCAGACCCCTCCCATGGTTAGGTTATATTAAAAGGCAAAAATTAAAGAATTTTTCAAATATAATTTAGGTCTCTAGGAATTTAACCTTTTGTTAATTAAAAGGAAAATTATTCTGGCTGTCCTAACCAAGTCAGGTGAATATTTAAAAAAAAATTTTTTTTTTGTTTTAAATGAGAAAGATTCAAATGAGAGAGATTGGAAACTCTCTTGTCAACCTTGTAGAAGTAAACTGCCATGTTCTGGGAAGGAATACAGGACAGTGAATGCAAGGCAGCCTCCAGGAACTAAGGGCATTAGTCCTATGATTGTAAAAGACAAAATGCTGCCAACAGCCAGTGAACTTGGGATAGGATTCTCATCTTCGGATTGTATTGCTCTCCTGGCTGACACTTTGACTGTAGCCATGTGAAGCCCTGAAAAAAAAGATCTTGTTTATCCCTGCCTGGGCTTCTGACCTATGGAAATTGACATAATAGATGGGTGTTGTTTTAAGTGGCTAAATCTGTGGTAATTTGTGATCCAGCAATAGAAAACTAATCTGGCATGACTGCAATTATCACCTGATGACTCATGAATTTATATCTCCAGGAAGACCTTCCCTTGCCTACCAAACTGTTCATTTGATATCTTCTCTTGGCTGTTTGAGGCTACCTCAAATTCAGTGTGGTCAAAACCAAACTCATGTTCACTACTCTCAAACTAAATTTACCTAATGGCATCTACCATCCCTCAAGCTGAGAATCAAAAATGCTAAGAGTCATTTTGATGCCTTGTTTAGTTTCACCCCTCCTGCCAAATCCATCACAAATTCTAACTCATTTTCTTCTCTGTGGCAGGTGCTTTAGGCTGGTCCACTCCATATCTACTCCACCCCCCTCCAGTATGTCTTACCTATAGCAATAAGGCTGAAGCTAAAGAAAACATTTACTTTTTTTCTTTTTTTGTAGATGAGGTTTCTCATTAGGCTTAGGTTCGGTGAGGCAGTTGCATTCATGTGAATTTTATAAGATGGGCATGAGCAATGAGAGGTTGTTTCTGTGTTTGAGGAGCCATGACCAGATTGCAAGCATGACTGTGGAGGCAATTGGTTCTTCCAGAGCAGGTAATGCAGTAATTGTACAATATAGGGCCATATAGATAAGTAGCGGCCAACCTTTGAATGCTACTCTTTATTTAAAGGTAAGAGGGGAGCTATGGAATATTTGAGTGTAAGAGATCATATGTATATTAAAAACATGACAGTGTGTTAAAAATGACTTTGTATTTTGTCACACAGATTTTTGTAGCTATGACAAGAAACTGAGATAAACAGTGAAAAGGAGGCAAGATTTCCTTTGGCTCATGATTTCTGAGGTTTCAGTCCATAGTCAATCAGCCCCACTATTGTGGGCCTAAGGTGGTAAGGTGGATTATCATGGTGTGAGGATGTGATAGAGGAAAGCTGCTCGCCTCATGGCAGGCAAGAAGCAAAAGAAGAGAGAGAGAGGAGGGGGGGAGAAAGAGGGAGGAGAAGGAAGAGAGAGAAAAAAGAAAGAGAGGAGGAGGAGGACATCCAGGACGACTAGGAGGAGGAAGAGGAAGGGGAGAAAGAAGAGGAGGGGGAGGGGAAGGTGTGTAGGAAAGGGAGAAGAAAGGAGAGGAGAAGAAGAGAGGAAAGAAGGGAAGGGTGGGGCGGAGAAGGGAAGGGGAGGAATTAGAGATGAGATATATCTTTCCAGGGCATGCCTCCAATGACCTGCTTCCTCTAACTATGCCCCTCTTCCTAGTTTCTGTTACCTCAAATTATGCCAATAATATCATCGAATTATGAATTCATCAAGGGATCAATATACTGATTACTTCAGAGCCCTCATGATCCAACCACTTTCCAGAAACCCCATCTCTGAACATTGTTTTGGGGACTAAGCCTTTGTAACACATTAGCCATTTAGGGGAAACTTCATAGCCAAATCATAGCATATAATAAAAACATTTCTGGTCTTCAGCATCACATAAGCCCATGAGGTTTCCACTAGCATTGTCAATCTTGCAGTATAGTTGAAGATTTCTCTTTGTTGTGCTGCTGTAGCCATGGAACATTCCAGCTTGGTGCTTTGGCCTTTCTAGAAATTCTATAATCTTCTAATTATCTTAAAATATATGTCTTTTTTGTTTACACTTACATTAGGTGGACAGGTATATTTTTAAAAAGCCAACAAATACATACGTTTTTCTCCATCTCTACTACTACTATTGCCAAATCTTATTATAACAAGCCATCATTATCTATTCCTTGGACACTAGCAGTAGCCTTCTAGCTGGTTAACTTTTGTGTCCTCTATTCCTCCTTATAAACCTTGTCACCTGCTCTCCACACCTCAGCTTGTCATCTTTTTTAAATATACAAAGCTCTCTCACTGGAAATATTTGATAGTTGCCCATTATTCTTCACATAAAGACCAGAAGTTTCACTGATCTGCAAAACCGCTCTCTCTCCAAGCTCCTCTTATACATCTTTTCCTCTTAGTCGCCATTCCAGATGGTGACCTTTAGTCCCTCCTAGGTACTGTGTACCTTATGACTTCAGGTCTTTGCACACAAATTTCCTTCTTTAAGGAAGGTTCTTTATTCCCAGTTTTCCCTAATCAACACCACTCTATGATCTCCAGATCAGAAATGTATCAGTACTTGCAAAAGCAAGCCTTTGCTACTTTCCATGGCTTAGTCAGTTAACTTATAGTTTGTAGAGTTGCATTTTTGTGTAATGTCATTTGAGTAAAAACTGTCTCTTCCACTATATGGTTAACATGTATGAACAGGTACTTTTTATTTTTTCTCACATTATAGTCTGTTCATCTAGCACAGGGTTTTGTCAGTACCCAATAATATATGTTGACTAGTGAAGAAGCGTTGGCAATGTTAATAGATGTTCTTCTAAATTATTTATACACATTATCTCAGGTTTTCCTTACAAAAATACTATGAAGATGGTGGTTGTTGTTGTAGTTAGGTGCCATCAAGTCAGAGTCAGACTCATGGTGACCCCACATACAACAGGTGAAACAGTATTGTTAGTGCTTCTCTGCTATTCGTAGGGTTTTCAATGTCTGATTATTTTCTGGAAGTGGGCTGCCTAGTCCTTCTCCCAAGCCTACAGCACCTGGTGTTCCCAAGCAATCTTGCATCCAAGTACTAACCAGGCCCGACCCTGCTTAGCTTCCAAAGTGGTATGGCTGCAGGTAGGATTATTCTATTTCATCTGTTAGGAAAAGCTAGGTTATGTTGTGATAACAAATAGCGTCCTTAACCCAGTGGCTTAAGAAAACCTCAGCCAAAGTTTATGTCTTGCTTGTTCATTGCATACAATACAATTAGCAGGTAGAAGTCCTTAGGGACTGAAGTTAGATACCCCATCATCATACATGCTCCCAAGGTTATTACAGCAGGGATGATGGGTGATGGAGAATCACATACTGGCTCTTAAATGATCCTGCCCCAAGGTGACACATATAAACAAAGCAAGTTTCCTGGTCATGTCTGACTATAAGGGAACAGGGATGCACAATCATGCCACATATCTTTTGGGAAGAGAACCAGAAATTTTGGTTATCAGACAAAAAGCAAAACAAAACAACACTAGTCTACCACATCCACATTTATTATTCTTATTTTCTAAGTAAGTAAATAGGCAACAGGCATACTATAGCAACTTTTTTGAATCTGAGGAGTTTGTCAACTCCCTCCCCCCACCCCAGAGCGCTATGATATTCTCTGTGTACACTGGAACCTAAACATTCCATTCTAGGAGCAAATGATTAGCCATGCTTCTGTCATTGCTTTTGCTCCTAAAAGAGTAGAAGGCAGTTGCTACTCTTGGCAGTTTTGCTACCTGAAGATGGTGGAAATGAAGGCGTTGCTTTAGAAGGACATAGGCAAAACTTGTACAACAGCAGTCTGTTCTGCTCTCTGGGTTTTTGAAAGAATCCATTTCTAATCATCCTTTACATAAATGAGCATAGTAGGTAAAGAATGATTTGAATGAGTCTATGTAGCCAAATTTTATCCTCAAACACAAACTTTAAACAAATCTGATCTTATTAGAGGTTTTCTAATGTTCTTATCATTGATATGGATGAGTCAATTATGTTTTCTGTTTTTCAGTCAGAGAAACATATTCCTGACTACTGCCACTTTTGACCATTGGTTGAGAACACAATGCATGGTGATCTCTGAGTCTAATTCATTTGGCATTTCTGAAAATAAAATTCTTATACTGGCTTTTGACTAATACTTCAAATCAACTATCAGTCAAAATTACAAATTTATTTAGGATTTATTTTCCTACTAAGCAGAAAATCCTCTTTTCAAAAAACAAAGTTTCAGATCAGGCAAAAACCTACATAAACCTTGCTAGTCCAAATCTCAATTATTTAAGGATATGACTCTTGTTCAATGAACATACTGTATATTCTGTTAGCTAATCAGTACCCTTTGAACAGCTCTAGAGGGCTACAAAATCATATGTGGGTTAGACTGGATTTGCGTGAGAGATTTCTGTTGATGTATATCCAATCCATTCACAATTCTAATCTGTATACAACTTTGTAGCCCTCTAAAACTTTTGGAAGGGTGTACATTAGATTCAAGAATATACAGTATTATAAACATCAATATTTAACCAAAATAGTTGTATTACTTGCTAACAATAATTTCTATGCTCATACTAAAGAAAAATTCTTGATTTTTTTTCTTTGATAACAGATGGAGATGAATTATAAATCCTATATGGAAATGTCTATCAATTAGAGGTTGTTGCCCATTATAGGAAGGCAAATATCACAGTAATTGAATAATGCTTTCTAGGACATGTTTTCACTAGAGATAAAAAAGAATAAAGTCTAATAAAACACATTAATATTGAAAAATTTTAAGTTTGTGTGTATTTGCTGCCAGTATACCTTCATTTGTTGTTGTTCTGGATTCCTTACTTTAAAATGTACATTTTTAATGGGCCAGATTGTAAGATAGTCATTTATTCATATTTAGATATTTATTCTTAGGTAAATGCTATAACTAGCATAAGCCCATAAAAGACTGAATCAACTCTACAACAAAGACTTATCCAGGCTTCAATATTTGCTTCATGTAAAAGATGGGCAAAGGTGCGGTTTGCCTTGGTCAGCCAAGGGGAGGAGACTCCACCCACAGGAAGCTGCTCTGTGTGGCATTGTCAACACCTTGGTGTTCCAGGATTATGGGTGTCAGAGGGCAGTTTAATTCTCAACTAAACACAGGAGGCTCCTATACCAAAATCAGCCAGAGGTACATATGAGCATCTTATTCAATGAGGATGGCTCTTTCTGCCAGGGTGCATGGATTTGAATACATTTACATCTCTCTTCAGACCATTTGCTTATATAATCATCTGAGAAAAATCACATGGAAAGCTGATGATGTTTTATGGGTCTGGAAGAAAGTCTAAATCCCACCTCCCCTAATGCTAATGGCTTCCCCTTCTATCTGCTGAAATTAACACTCCAGATAATGTCTATGTTTCTTCTTAGTTACCTTAATAGTGTTAGCACCTCCTCTATTTCACTGTAGCCAGCATCTTCTCAATTTAACACTATTTACTAACCAACATAGCTCACCTTTCTCCTCTACCTCTGTCTTTTTCTGTCATGTCTGTTGTAAGACACTAGTCCCTGCAGTGCCCCCTGGGAAATGAGACCACTTTTCCATTGAGTGATCCTGGGCAATGTGGAAAGTAAAGCCAACTGACAACAAGGTAATCTGTCCTGTTGTAAAGGTACCTAAAGGCTATAAAACAGAGCAGAGGAGGGGCATGGCTGGGAAAGATGGTGGGGAGTTTTGCCAAGTGCTGTTTCCCTCCAGATCTGTTTTTTAAAAGTCATTTCTGGCCCCTTGGCCAATCTGCACTTAATTACGTGTTCCTGCTCTATTCCCCAGATAGCCAGCAGTGTGGCCAGTCTATTCCTCATCCTGTTACTGGAGTTTTAGGGCAAAGCCCTGGCTCTGGGAGCCCCAACAGACTAGGCTTGGCTACCCATCTCAAGCATACCAATTAAAGAGATGAGTAAGGGTGAGAGGCAGAGAAAGGAGACTTTATCAATGTGCATATTGGGAAGAAGAACTAGTAAAGGGGTCTAGTGATCCCAAGTTTGTCTTTGGGGAACTGCCATGCGTGTTAGAGGAAGAATTGGGGAAAGGGGCAAGAGGCATGCATAATTAAACAGTCTTGATTAGAGTGTGGTCTGCTTGATCATTATCTCAGTTTTGATTCTGCAAGGTGGCCTCCAGAAGTTATCACAATCATTGCTTGAGGGGAGTAGTCTGGTTCCCACAAGATGATTTTTCCTGCTCCAGGGTGCAGCCTCACCATCATACATAATTGCCCTCATTTTGGGTGTGGTCTGTCCTTGGAGGCTCACTTGATTGCTTGTCACTTGGCAAAGAGATGTTTTTCAATTAGTCCTGTTCTTCCTGGAATCCAAGGTGACCTCAGAAGAAGGTGACTTAAGTTATTTGTGTTAGATGCTGTCAAGTCGGATCCTAACCCTCAAAGGGTTTTCAATGGCTGATTGTTTTGTGATTACTTTGGGAGTGAATTGCCACATTGTCTCCTGTTTTTGCAGTGGTAGGGATTGGTGAAAACTGTAAGAGGCAAAACAGAGCCAGAGAGGGACAGAAATGGAGTTAGGCCAGTGACTAGTGTCATCCATTTTTAGTTACCTCATGTGCCCAAGAGAGGAATCAGTACTTTTTAGCAAGAGTAGTTTCTAAGTGCCTGTTATAATCCTTCCATGAAGCCCGGATCTGAAGCTGAGCTGATCCATTACGAATGCCTTGTGGAGAACAGCAGTGTATGTGTCTGTGGGGATTTTCACTAAACAATCAGGATGCCAACCACAGAGCTGATCGATTTAAATGGGTTGTGATCTTAGGTTAGGGAGATACTCATTAGGGGCCGTGGGAGTCCAGTATCAGGAACAAATTGAACCAAGTCACTGCTCTCTGCCAGCAGAAGCATTAATAGAAGCAGCCGTGTCAATAAAAGTTCCTGAGATGAAGCCATAGAATGAGGCACTTATGGACAATTATAAACATTTTGCCCCGTGGTTACTCTCCTGTATCAAACCTACTCCAATTCTGATAAGCGCTGCCTCTTTAGGGGTTATTAGTTTCCCTGAAAATTTAAACAGCTGTCACTTGTGATCCTCCTCAGGTGCTCATGTGGGAGAGATTAGCCCATGTTTATAAGCTGGTCTGTTCATTAAGTGCCTGCCGGTGTGGAACCCCCTCCGCAGACTGTGAGTCAGGCTGCAGATCTCCCACAGATAATTGGGGGCTGCTGCGAATTACACAGAGGCGCTGCTGGCCTCAAGGATGGTGTGGCCT
Source organism: Pedetes capensis (assembly GCA_007922755.1). Taxonomy (NCBI): domain Eukaryota; kingdom Metazoa; phylum Chordata; class Mammalia; order Rodentia; family Pedetidae; genus Pedetes; species Pedetes capensis. The sequence continues at coordinate 24,064 of VMDO01008894.1, forward strand.
TATTAATATCAGCTGGGTAGAGTGCACTGTTTTAATGATTTCTAATAAACCAAGTCAAGCCCTCAGAGCTCCAGGAGCATTTAGGTAGTGACAGTTAAAGAGATTGCACAGGCTGGGTTCCTGTAGTTACTGTCAACTTCTTTCTCATTTACATTTGAAAATCAAGGTTTAACTCTGTGATGCAGCAATTCTTTCATGGTGGGCTTCTAAATCCAAGTTACTTTGGTGTTTTTAATGTTCGTTAAATCTGGTAGATTTGATGACTGTTACAGTGGAAAAAGATACTTCAGAAAAATGTGTGGCTTCAAATGTATAAAGTAAATTTTAGGAATGCTTTTGAAATCAAGGATACACAGGGTTTTAAATAGCATTCTCCATTTATATACTCTTTAAATGAAAATTGTTAGGTTTCTATATTTTCTGATGTTATTCATTCTTGCAAACTGATAAAAAAAGTGTTTTATTTTAGTAGTTTAAATAGAATCTCAAAAATTACTGAAAATTTTTTTCAAAATGCTATCTTCCAGCTTTGACTCCAACAGAGGGATCAACTGTAAAAAGTATCTTCCCAGGACAAAGGGCAGTTTCATTTTAATCACGTTGAAAAAGTTGGCAAATCTTACACATCTAAAAGAAACAAATCCTTCCTTTGACATCTTTTTTTAAGACCTTGGCCATGGAACTTTAAAGTAGAAATGATTTTCCTGTTTGCTTCTCACCTCAGTCAAAACATTGTAAAAGTTCTACCCCTTTTTTGAGGTCGTGTTTCTATATGAATCATATACTGCTGATGTCCTAGATCTTAAGGAATGCCTGTTCTTTACTGCCATACTGGCCAAAGTGAACTATGCAGGAAGTGGTCTCTTGTGTAATGCTAATTCTGTAAGATTAGCCTCTAATTCTTTTATTATATTTTAGTTGAGGCAGTGGTTCCATTAGTGGTTCCATTACACAGTCTTTAAAGCATTTTATTAAAATCTTTTTGCACTATTGAGAATCTATATTGTCTCTTGTTTTATCTTTCCTTTTTTAATTGGAAAGTTTTAATGCACAAGTTAATCTGATTCATTCTGACATGCATTTCATTGTGACATTTCCATATATGCATTTTGTTATACATTACACAGATAAGTTCCCCCTTACCCTCTTGTGCATTTCCCCCCCTCCGCTCCACCCCCCACCAAAGACCTTTCTTCCATTTGCTTGTCTTTTTGTGGTAAATATTTTTCTATATATCCTTGGATCCCAACTATGTTTAAGATCGAAACTTTTTCTGTAGTGAACTATTTTTTTTTTTTACATTGTCAGTACTATTACATGAATTTTCTAGCCCATCTGTATTATTATCATTCTTTGGTATTATTGGTGTTATTACAATTGTTTCTAGGACTATTAAAATTGGCTGGTACAAAACAGTAGTCTTTGTGTATTTCATGTTAACAAAATCTAACAGACACTATAAGTTGAGAGACATGAGGGAATATCACTATGTTCATCCAATTTATACCAAATCTTCCATAGTTCACAATGTGATATAATGCTTGTTTTGCCAAGTCTTCAGCAATATTTTCAATGTATGTTCCAAATCCATTTGCTGATAAAGGAATGCCTTGCATTTTGTCAATATATTGATTTCTATAAATATATTAGACATTTTTACTTGGAAAAGAAGATTATTCCCTAATTGTGTGTAGCTTTCACTATTACTCAAGGCACTGCTGATTGTTGTTGTTGTTGTTGTTAGGTGCCATGGAGTCGGTATCCGACGCGACCCTCATAGGGTTTCCAATGGCTGACTGTTTTCGGGATTGCCTTGGGAGTATATTTAGCATTAAATTTAGTGAAGTATTAGAAATCCCTGGCTTAAGAACAGCATGATTCTAAGCATCACTAAAAATGTTTATGCTATATTTTACATGCTTATTTTAAAATGCTTTTTTCTTATAATCTTGAATTAGTACCTATAATCATGAACTTTATTAATATATATTGTGGATGGCCTTTGAGGTAAACCCATGTTTCAAATAGTGTTTTGACAATTTTGAACTTTTCAGTTTGACATCTTTTTTGTAAATGACTAAATGATTTTTTTCTTTACATATGCAGCTGAAAAAATTTGTAATAAGAACTAAATCATTAAGTTTGCTTTTTTTTCCTGGTGGTTTGCTTGTACTTGAATTACTAGCATTTTCCAACCCACTGGGCTATTTGCAGAAAATCTTTTAATCTACTTGACATTTTGTGAGAGTAAATTCATTTGAAACCAGATAATGTGTTAGTCCATTTAACAGGACCCACAAAAACTACAGTCTGATAGACAACACTGGAGACAAGCACATGAAAGTATATTGCTGTTGTCTCTGCCATGTTTTGAAACTAGGCGCTCTCTCACCTCAAGATCCCTTGCTCACAGCATGTGGCAGAGGACTCTGACATACTGACTGACTGAGAACAATGGTGTTGATTTGTGTAACAGAGCTTAGTTACTTGCTGTGTAGATAAAAAGTAAAGTTCTAGGACTTTCCCCACACACCATGACAAATTGTCTCTCATTAGTGCCATGGAAGAGGCTACTCCCTGAAAGAAGAGAAAGAATATCATTGCCTCACTTGCTTAATCTCACTCTGGCTCTGGCTACCAGATGGTTTATAATAGGATGGACACTGATAGGACTTTAGTTAGTGATTTTCTGCCTTTGTGGATCAGCTCTGATCTCAGTAGATAAAAAGTATATAGTCACAAAGTAGATCTTCTGACCCATACTGCTGTGTCCAAAATGAGAGAAATTTGAAGATTTAAAAAATGTATTATTGGGAGACAGTATATGTGTATAAATGTTGCATATTTTATTGCATATATTTTATTGAGAGAAGCTTGAATTTTTTAAAGACTTCTAAGATGACCTGCCTGCAGCTGTAGCACTGTGGTGTCTGATCCCACCAGATCTTGGAAGCTAAACAGGATTGGGCCTGGTTAGCATTAGAATGGGAGACCGCCTGGGAACTCCAGATACTGTAGGCTTGGGAGAAGGACCTGGCAACCCACTCCCAAAAATCAATCTGCCATTGAAAACTCTATGAATAGCAGAGAAGCATTGACAATAGTGTTTTGCCTGTTGTACGTAGGGTCGCTATGAGTCGGACACTGATTCAATAGTATCTAACAACACAACAACAAGAAGATGACGGGGACTTTCCCAAAAAAGATATTGGCAGAGAGCAAGTGTTATCTGTGCTCTAACATTTTGCTAAATCCCCAAATTCAAGGAAAAACTCCCCTTTAAGTAAAATATGACTTTCATAGAATATTAAAAAAGTTTCTTTCTCATATCTTTGAAAGGAAAGATCTGAGATTCATGCTTGTATATCATTATCTTAATTTTTCACTAGTGAAATCCAATGAGTAGCTGAACTGTGTAGTGTATTCAAAGAAAAAGAATAACTGTGTGAGTTGTTGTTGGTAGGTGCTATCGAATCAGGTCCTACTCATAGCGACCCTCATGGGGTTTTCAATAGCTGATTGTTTTTGGGATTGCCTCCGTAGTGGATTGCCACATCCTTCTCCCATTTTTTTGCGTTGCTGGGAATTAAACTCCGAACCTCAGAGACTGCAGAGTCGTGCTCTACCGACTGAGCTAAATCCCAGCCCAACTGTGTCAGTAGGGCTTCTTATTTTTGTTGGACACACGGAAAGGACAGGAAAGTGTTCAAGGGAGATGAACCTATATTCTGGGTGTCAGAAGGAAACAACCATGTCTGTCTTTGGAAATATTTTCACTAAAATGCTTTTGTAAGATATGCTTTGTGGACTCTCACCTCAGTATGATGCTTTGTGTCAGAAGAAATCAGGATAATCAGAGCAAAGAAATAATAAGTGAACTTAGGATTCAAAGCTAACAAATGAACAAAATGTGAAAGATCTATCATTTATGTGAGCTATCCCTTTCTTGGAAAATTTCTAGTATTTCCTGTAAGTAGTCATAATTCAAAATGTCAAGTCATGTGTTCCTGGCAAAAATTCACTTCAAATGTTTTGTTTTTTTCTTTCCATTTGTTTTTTGTTTGGATTCTCTTTTGATGACACTTATCGCTTCATAAAGTTTATGCTCTTCTTCTTTCCCTCATAATTGCTTTGTTCTCCATAATTTTTATTTTTCTGAAAGGGGAAGACAGTGTAGGAAGAAATATGGATAGATTAGGGTTGAACTTTGCCATGTTTTACTTTGTACTAAGTCACATTGAGCAAATTACATGCATGCCTTAGTTTTCTCACTCTAAAAAGATGATTCTGTTACTTTGGGTATAGTTTTGGCTCCATATGACGAAGACCCCAAATGGTAAGGACTTAAGTACGGGGAATTTATTTCTCATTCATATAAGATCTGTGCTGATATTGTGACTCTTCTCTGGGAAGTTACTAAGTTTCCTTAAGATGTCAGAGACCCAAGCTCTCTTTTTCTTGTCATCTCAATATTGCTACAGTAATGTCCCCATTTACAAAATCCTAACAACTCACTTGTTGTTAGGTGCTATCAGGTAGGGTCCGACTCCTAGTGATTCCAGATACAACAGATGAAACACTCCCTGACATTGTGTCATGCCTGGGACTATGTCAGTGCTTCTCTGCTATGCACAAAGTTTTCAATAGCTGCTTGTTTCAGGACTTTCAGGAGAGGACTACTAGGTCCTTCTTCCATTTTTGCAGTGCCGGGGATTGAACCCAGGGCCTCAGAGTGCTCAGAGCAAGCACTCTGCTGTTAGCTCAGTTGGTAGAGTGCTGGTCTGTACTCTCTGAGGACCCAGGTTTGATTCCCGGTACCACCAAATTGGGAGAAGGATGTGGCAATCCACTCCTGAAGCAATCCTGAAACAATCAGCCATTGAAAACCTTATGAGGGTCCCTGTGAGTCAGACAAGACTCGATGGCACCTAACAACAATAATGAATTCAGCCTGAATTATATTTGCTTTTATTTCAAAACACTCATAAAATATGATTTCTAATATTTTATTTTTCTGTGGGTTTTTAAAAAAATTTTTTTTGAGATAGGGTCTTGCTGTACAACACAGGGTGGCCTGAAACTTGCTATGTACACCAGGCTACCCCAAAATGCCTATTGATCCTCCTGCCTCAGCCTCTCAAGTGCTAGGATTATAGTATATGCCACTACATGTGGCTTCTAATATTTTCTTATAGAGAAAGAAGACCACAACGGAAGAAGTACCCAGGGCTCACAGAAGACTTGATGTGTCCTGAGTCATAGGGGTGTTAATCAAGCCTTCCATATAGTTTTGTAAAAGTAGAGGTAGGTGAAAATGTTGTTGTTAGATCTGACTCATAGCAACCCTATATACAACAGAAGGAAACATTCCCCAAAGCTGTACCAGGTATAGTACTATGTCAGTGCTTCTCTGATATTCATAGGGTTTTCAATGGCTGGTTGTTTCGGGATTACTTCAGGAGTGGATTACCCACTCTCCCAATTTTGTAGTGCTAGGGATTGAACCCAGGGCCTCAGAGAGCATGGGAAAGCACTCTACCAACTGAGCTAAACCCCAGCCTAGGTGAAAATAGATATTATAATTACTATCCCTTTATTGCCTTTTGCCTTTATCCCTAATATTATCACTGTTGTGTTACCTTACACTTAAAGATACCAATTTTTCTGAAGTTACCTCCATTGTATTATTTCCCAGTGAACCTCTTCTTCCATATTTAGTCATATGTTTACTATGGAGACAGCTTATACAATTTGATGACAATGAAAAAGCACATTTGTCTTCAGTTCTCTCACTACTGACTTGCCCTGTTAGAAACAGTGACTCTGGGAGGCCCTAGTTGAAAATTCAACATACAATTAAAAAAAATTCAGAACAGATTGTAAAATATCTTATCTTTATCTACCTGGAAAGGATCAACATAAAAATGTCTAAAAAACTTTTCATTGCAAGATGGAATTTAATTTGCTTTTTAAATATTTATTTAGTTCAAAATTTAAAATGAGTAACTTTTAAAATCAGAAGCCCACAATAAATATAATTGCCAGTTACAACTTATTAGAATAAGAGATTTATAATTTCATTTAATGGCACAGTTGTCTCTTGACTGAGAACAGATCCCAGAAATAAGAGATCATAGGGAAAATGTAGGTACTTCTGGGAGGGAATTAGAAAAGTACTAGATTTGCAAGTATATTCTGTACTACCCTTTTAAAATTTTTTTCAAAAAATGTTAATAGAAAATTTATTTATTCTACTGAATACCATTGGCATACAATTTATGTTAATACATTTCTCCAAATATCAATATTTGACACTTAAGAAATGAACAGATATATTTTAGTTGTATCAGTGGCATTTAGGATAACACTTTTTAGTCATGCTTTCTTCCAAGTTTATGATCAAAGCTTTATTTTATTAATTTTTTTTTTCGGTACTGGCAGTTGAACCCAGAGCCTCGTGCTTGCATGCTTTGTAAGTGCTGTACCACTGAGTTGCACGCCCAGCCCATTTTTTTACTTTTTAAGACAGGGCATTGCTAAATTATGCAGACTGCCTCTGGTCTCAAACTTTGCACGATCCTCCTGCCTCCACCTACTGAGTTGCTGGGATTACAGGCATGCCACTACCATATCTGGGAGTTTTACTAATTTTTAATGATCCAGAATCCCTGCTTTTAAGCTGGCATGTGGGGTTGGGGGTTAGCTCAGTTGGTAGAGTGCTGCTCTGCACTCTCTGATGCTCTGGGTTTAATCCCCAGCACCACAAAAATGGGAAAAAAGCCTAGCATCCACTCCTGAAACTATCATTTACTAAAAACCCTATGAATAGCAGAGAAGCACTGGCATAGTGGCAGGCACAATGTTGGGGAGTGTTTCCTTCTGTTGTACATAGGGTCACCATGAATTGCACCCAACTTGAGGATACGTAACAACAACAAGCTGCCATGCATTCTTTATATGCTGAGGAATCTTCCTGAGGCAAACATTTTACCCCATCTGATATTTGCATTAAGACAAAGAAAACAAATAGAATGAAAAACCCACATGAATTAACAGAAGAAAAAATGGTTCAAGGAAATTCCAAACATATGGGTGACAATTCTTGGGCTACCCTTTTCTTTTTTCTTTCTTTTTTTTTTTTTAAAGTACTGGGGGTTGAACCCAGGGCCTCACGCCTGCATGCTCTGCAAGTGCTGGACCACTGAGCTGTGCCCTCAGCCCATTTTTTTAGTTTATTTGAGACAGGTCTCATTAAATTACGCAGACTGCCTCTGGTCTCGAACTTGCGATCCTCCTGCCTCTGCCTCCCAAACCGCTGGGATTACAGGCGTGCGCAGCCGCACCCAGCTTGGGCTACCCTTTTCTTTGGCTATAAAGTTATTTCAGTAGGAAAGTTTGTGAAACACCACTTTAATGTACTTGAAGTTCTACTACATCAAGCTCCAGAGCATGGATGCCACATGTGGTATGAATACCTAGATGGGCCATTTGAAGTGAGAGACCATGACCATCAATTACCCATGACACTGGGAGAGTTGGCTTACTTAGGAGACTGTCTCATGACTATATTTAAAAATGACCCACATAAGGCAGGGACTCAACAATGCCACTTGTTTTTGCAGTCTGATGCATTGTCAGGATTTGGTGTCCTTAAGGGCTTAAGTTATCTTAACATGTTTCTGTGCTCCTTGGAAAATGGAAGATGTCAAAATGTCTGAGCACTATATCATTTTTTTAAACTCTGTTTTGGAGATTTAAGATTTTTACCAAAATTAGGAGTCTCTGCTTTCAAAGTTACCAAATTCACATTCCCTCCTCCCCACCCCTGGTTTTATTGGAAACCAACTAGTATGTGGGATATTTACTGGCTTTAAATAATCCCTTCTAACCAGGCAGGGATGGCTGTTTTCTTTGGACCAATATTTTGGAATCATCTGCGTGAATTCGGTTGTTTGAAAATGTGCCTGACATTTGAATCCCTCTTCTCTTTACCTTGGCTCTTAAGACAGAGCTTATGAGTTATTCTGTGTGAATATGTTGGCCCCTGGAATATGTACATTTGCATGTCTCAGGGACTTATTTAATGGTTTATTGATTTGATTTCTTAAGAAGACACTTGTGACATGGATTATAATTCCTCAAATTTAACCAGTTATCCTGGGGGTAAACTATCTCTTATGTGGAAGGTTAGGTTAGAAAGATGCATTATCCTACAAGTATTTGACATCATGTAGGATTTAGCACATGGAACACAGAGGACAAATGAAATAAATGACCTACCTATCTACCTTTCATGGCCTTGATAGGTTTATTGTTAATGACCTCTGAGTGATAAGACTTGACTTCACCCTGAATATGATTTTCCATTCTGTAATCTAATAACCATTTGTCTGTCAATTTGCAATACTTAAGGGTTTGCATGTTGCTGTGATGCTGAAAGCTATACCACCAGTATTACAAATATTAGCAGTGCCAGCCATGGTGGTCAAGCTTCAGCTGAGCTCCCAGACTAAGACAGAGTAGAGTGGCAGCCCACTCTCGAAACAATTAGCCATTGAGAAACCTATGAATAGTAGGGAGGCACTATCTAGTGTAGTGCCAGAAAATGAGCACCTCAGATTGGAAGGCATTCAAGAAATAACTGGGGAAGACTTACCTCCTCAAAGTTGGGTCAATCTTAATGATGGGAATGGAGTAAAGCCCCAGGGACCTCATTTGCTGATGCTGCACAATTCAAAATGAGAAGGAATAATTGTAAACATCCATTAATAATTGGAATGTGGAGTGTACTTAGTATGAATCTAGGAAAATTAGAAATCATTAAAAAGGAAGTGGAGTACATAAACATCGACATTCTAAGGATCAGTGAACTAAAAGGGACTGGCGTGGGCTATTTTGAATCATATAATCATATGATCTATGCTGGGAATGACAACTTAAAGAGAAATGGGGTTGCATTCATCATCAAAAAAGACATCTCAGGATCTACTCTGAAGTACAATTCTGTCAGTGATAGAATAATATCCATATACCTATAAGGAGGGCCAGTTAATATGACTAGTATTCAAATTTACACATCCACTACTAAGGCTACAAATGAAGATAGGGAAGATGGTTACCAGTTTCTGCAATCTGAAATAGATCTAATATGTAATCAGGATGTACTGATAATTACTGGTGATTGGAATGCAAAAATTAGAAACAAAAAAGAAGGCTCAGTAGTTGGAATATGACCTTGGTGACAGAAACAATGCTGGGGATTGCTGATAGAATTTTGTCAGGCCAATCACCTTTCCCTTGCAAATACATTTTTTCACTAACATAAATGGTGACTATACACATGGAATTCACAAGATGCAACATACAGGAACCAAGTTGGCTACATTTGTGGAAAGAAATGATAGAAGAGCTCAACATTAGAAGTCAGAACAAGACCAGGTGCTGATTGTGGATCAGACCATCAACTGCTCATATGCAGGTTTAAAATGAAACTGAAGAAAATTAGAACAAGTGTATGAGAGCCAAGGTATGATCCTGAGTATATCCCACCTGAGGGAGTCAAGGTATGATCCTGAGTATATCCCATCTTCAGGGAGTACTTCAAGAACAGGTTTAATGCATTAAACACTAATGATAGAAGACCAGAAGAGTTGTGGCATGATATCAATGACATCATTCATAAGGAAAGCAAACAGTTATTAAAAAGACTGGAAAAAAGAAAAGACCAAATTGTATGTCAAAAGAGACCAAAACTTGCCCTTGAATGTCAAGTGACTAAAGGAAAAGGAAGGCATGATGAAGCTAAAGAACCAAACAAAATTTCCAAGGGCAACTCAAGAAGACAAAATCAAATATTAATGACATGTGCAAAGAGCTGAGATAGAAAATTAAAAGGGAAGAACACACTCTGTTTTAAGCTTAAAGAATTGAAGGAAAACTTCAAGCCTTGAATGGAAACAGTGAAAGATTGTACAGGTAAAATATTAAACGATGTAGGAAACATAAAGGAGTTGGAAGGAATACACAGAGTCATTTTACAAAAAGGAATTGATAGATGACCAAACATCTCAAAAGGCTGCATATGATCAGGAACCAATAGTACTAAAGGAAGAAGTGGAATCTGCCTTGAAGGAACTGGTGAAACACAAGGATCCAAGAATTGATGGAATACCTATTGAGATGTTTCAATAAATAGATGCAGCTCTTTTTTTATGCCAAGAGATTTGGAAAACAAATACCTGATGAATTGACTGGAAGAGATCCATATTTGTGACTATTCCCAAGAAAGGGGACCCAACTGCATGTGGAAATTATCCAATAATATCATACACAATCAAAATTTTACTAAAGATCATTCAAAAGTGACTGTAGCAGTACATAGACAGGGAACTGTCAGAAAATCAACCCAGATTCAGAGGAGGGTATAGAAGCAGGGACATCATTGCTGATGTCAGATGTATATTAGCTGAAAGCAGAGAACTCCAGAAAGATGTGTATGTTTTCTTGACTATGCAAAGCCATTTGACTCTGTGGATCACAGCAAATTATGGATGATGTTGCAAAGAATGGGAATAACAGAGCACTTAACTGTACTCATGAGGAATCTGTACATGGACCAGGAGGCAATCATTCAAAGAGAACAAAGAGTCCATTGCCTGGTTTAAAGTCAAGAAAGGTGTGTGTCAGGGCTGTATTCTTTCACCATACCTCTTCAGTCTCTATGCTGAGCAAATAATCTGAGAAGCTGGACTTTATGAAGAAGAATGTGGCATCAGGATTGGAGGTAGACTCATTAACAACCTGTGTTATACAGATGACACAACTCTGCTTGCTTAAACTGAAGAGGATTTGAAGTATTTATTGATAGAAATCAAAGAACATAGGCTTCAGTATGAATTGCATCTCAATGTCAAGAAAACAAAAATTCTTTCAACTGGTTAGTAAGCAACTTTGTGATAAACAGAGAAAAGATTGAGATTGTCCAAGATTTTGCTTTACTTTCTCTATAATCAACATTGTGGAAACAGCAGTCAAGAAATCAAAAGACATATTGCATTGGGAAAAGCTGTTGCAAAAGACCTCTGTGAAGTGTTGAAAAGGAAAGATGTCACCTTGAAGGTGAAGGTGTGCCTGACTCATGCCATAATATTTTCAGTTGCATCATATGGTTGTGAAAGCTGAAAATTGAGTAAGGGAGACAGGAGAATTGATGCTTTTGAATTATGATGGTGGAGATGAATATTGAATATACCGTGGACTGCCAAAAGACCCAAAAGATCTGTCCTAGAAGAAGTGCAACCAGAGTGTTCCTTAGAAGCAAGGATGACCTGACAGTATCTGACATATTTTGGACATGTTGTCAGGAGGGAGCAGTACCTTGAGATGAACATGCTTGGGAGAGTGACATATTAACCAAAAAAAAGGGAGATCCTCAACTGAATGGATTGACACAGTGGATGCAACAATGGGATTAAACTAAAAAAAAGAAAAGATCATGTGCCTGGAAAAGTTTCATAGAATATTTCATTTTTTTTGTACATAGGGTCATTATGAGGTGGACTCAGTGCAATGGGACCTAATAAGAATAACAGCAGAGTCTACTAAAGTATCTTCTTAGATTATGGGATTAATATTCAAGAATTTAACTTGTATTGAGCCATATTGCTGTAAAAAATTATCATGTTTTAAATTATTGATACAATTCTTCCTCATCATTTCTTAGGTTATAAAAATTGGATGTGGTAAGAATGAATTTGTATTATAAAGATGAGGGTGAAGAACACAGCTCTTCAATTTTTATGTATCTTAGCTTACTATGTGTTTTGTGCTCTGTTTCTGGTAGAGTACATTATTTATCTCTACTAATTTTGGATTTTCTTTCCTTCACATTTTCTTAGGGAATGTGTGTAAGATTTTGGGGGAAGGTAATGTTTTAAACAATTTTGTGTTGCTACAGCAAAATAGCTGAGGCTAGATAATTTACAAGGAAAAGAGACATATTTTGGCTTGTGGTTCCAGCCACAATCAGGTGACAACATCTGGTTGGCCTCTGGGGAGAGCCTTCTGGCTGCATCACAACATGGAAGGAGCACTTTTGAGAACAGGAGGTCACATGGTGAGAGAAGAAACAAGAAAGCAAGCCAAGGAAGCCAAATCACTTTGTAACAACCTGTTGTCTTGGTAACTACTACATTTCTGCAAAACCTAATCCAGTGTTGAGAGAATTAACCCTGTTCCTGGACAAAAACATTAATATATTCCTTAGGGCAAATCTCTCATGACTCTACCTCCTTAATACCATTACATCTGGGAATTAAGCTTCACCATGAGTTTTGGCAAGCATAACCTACACTAAAACCATAGCAGATATGTCAATGTCAAGGCCCTGGGGAGGTATCCGTGTGGTCTCTGTGTCATATTTATTTCCATGGAGTTATCAGATAAGATGGCCACTCTCTTGATTGGCCCTAGATTATCTCTCCATAAGATCTGCTGCTGAGATGTCCTCAGCATTCTGGGTATGAGTACTTTGGCTGGAAGCTCTTACAGGCTTCTTTCCATTCTGTTTGCCACACTGAGACATTGACATCTCTGTGAGGCTGTTCATGCCCTCTTAAACTTGGAGAGATCACACAGCCTTTCAATTTTTAGAAACCTGAGAGAAAGTGGGAGAGGAGAAAAGAGGGATGGAGAGAGAGAGTTACAGAGAGAAAGAGACAGAAGAAGAAGGAGGGGGAGGAGGGGAGAGGAAGAAGGGGGAAAAGGAGGAGGGAGAGGATAGGAGAGAAGAGAGGTAGAGAGATATTTGTTGTTGTTGTTGTTGTTAGGTGCCGTTGAGTCGGTATCCGACTCATAGCGACCCTCATAGGGTTTTCAAGGGCTGAGTGCTTCGGGATTGTCTTGGGAGTGGATTGCCAGACCCTTCTTCCATTTTTGCAGTGCTGGGAATTGAACTCAAGTCCTCAGAGACTGCAGCGCAGCGCTCTACCCACTGAGCTAAATCCCAGCCCCAGAGAGATATTATTGATCTATATATCTATGAAGACCTCTTAAATGAGGGATAGTTTGTGCTTCCTAAGTTTTTCCCAGAACCAGGTAGCTTTTGTTTTAATACTCCATAAAAAAAAATCTCAGATCTTTTATTTCCCCTGGGCTGTTCTCTGAGAAGCAGAGCAGAAGACCCTTTCTGGGATCTAGGGAATTTTTTTTTTTTTTAAATCTCTTCAGCACTCTCTTCCATCTTTCTTCATCTGCTTTGCTGGAAATCTGTTTCTAGTTAGGACAGAAGTCATATTATCTTCAATTTAAGAAATCTCTTTAACAAAAAGCAGGAAGGCCTATCACAAATCAACCATCCAAGAGATGGTTTTCTAGGCATCATATCCATTCTCTTTTTTTCTCATACTACTTCCTTCATTTTCATTCTCTTCCTCTCTCCTCTTTCTCTCTCCATCTCTCTCTCTCTCTCTCAATACCTCTCTCAGTGTATGGGAGAAATAAAGTAAAACTAAAACTCAAATCATTAGTAGATTTTTGTTATAAAATGAATATAGAAGAAGACAGATTGATGGTAGTGTCTGTACTCTAACCTGAATGACCTATGCTTTTCCTGGGAGTTGCTTGTGGACACACAGGTAAAATAGCTCTTTCCCCCTGAAGAGGGAAAGTATTTAGAATATGATCTATAACTTCCATATGCTCGCAGCTCATGTTGTTGCTCAGTTTTGATACTTGTGTGATGGAATCTAGTGATAGAATTTTTTTCTGCTTTTTGCTTCATGCAGTAACTATTAATCAATCAAAGCTGACATATAATATAAAATCTATTTGATAGTCTTGCCTAATTGTTAAAAGTGTGGATTCTGGTATTGGACTGCCTTGTTCAAGCCATGGCTCTACTATTTATGAACTGGACAAATGACTTTGGCAATACATTTAACTTTTCTAAAGCCTCAATTCTTGATGTGTAAAATTGGATAATAAGGTCTACCCAAAAAGTCATTGCAAAAATTACCTTATATTGTTCAATGTAAACCACACTCTTTAAACAGTTTTAGAAGCCTACAAAATCAAATGCAGATTAGAATCAAATGCAGAGTAGATTCTCAGTGGTTTAGATTAGACAGTATATGATAAATATTCTATGTAATGAAGTTTGAGTAGTACCTAGCATTCAACATGTGCTGGCTCCCCCCCCCCCCCAGTATTGAGGATTAAACCTAGGGCCTCACACATGCTAGGCAAGTGCTCTAACACTGAGCTGTATCCCCAAACCCATTTGAATTGTTTCTATTTTGAGACAAGTTCTTACTAAATTGTACAGGCTACCTTGGGCCTTGAATCTGCAATCTTCCTACCTCAGTTGCTGGGATTATGGTTTTGTCTTTTACTATCCTTATTATTCATATAAAGTGTTTTTAATTGAAATATCCAGAGTAAAGTTGACATGTGTTTCCAAATCTGTCGAAATCCCATTTGTTTGTACTTCCTCAAATTTAAGAGAGGCTTTATGATTTTATTGGCAGAATATGTGACCAATCATTTTAGGAGCTCTTGAATGTGCAACAAATTGGCTGGACCCATGAATGATTAGAGCTGGAATAAGAGCTATCACTATCTGCAGGATGGTTTCCCAATCATGAGGCCATGGGCTAGTACCATCTGTACTTGTATTTGTATTTACAGACACTCTCTATCACTAGCATTACCACCTGAGCTCCACCTCCTATCAGATCCGTATCCTCCATCAATGCCCCCATCCATGGGAAAATTTTCTTGGGCAAAATCGATGCCTGGTGCCAAGAAGTTTGGGAACTGCTGCTCTACAGTATACCACTTTGTAGGGGGTCAGGTAACTGTTATGTGGACAAATAGCTGTTTGTTTTTCTATGCATATACAGAATCCTTGCTGGGATTTAGCTCAGTGGGTAGAGCGCTGCGCTGCAGTCTCTGAGGCCCCGAGTTCAATTCCCAGCACTGCAAAAATGGGAGAAGGGCCTGGCAATCCACTCCAAAGGCAATCCCGAAGCACTCAGCCCTTGAAAACCCTATGAGGGTCGCTATGAGTCGGATACCGACTCAACGGCACCTAACAACAACAACATACAGAATCCTTGGCAGTGACAGAAACTTAGCTAATTTGAAGTTCTTTTCTTCATTCTGGCAGAACTGCATGGAGCCTACGTCCAGTATCAGAATTTAATATAGTTGAAATGCTTAGCCTAGTAGAGTAGAGTGACTTTTATAAGCTTTCCTTCCATAGTAAATGAGGCTTTTAGAAGAGAATTTTAGCTGAATGTATTGGTGCATACCTATAATCCCACCACTGGGGTGGTGAAAGCAATAGGATTGTGAAGTCAAGGCCAGCCTGGGCTACATAGCAAGACCTTGTAAAAAAAAAAAAAAAAGAAAATTTAAAGCCGAAACAAAGAGCAGGCTGGCAGAGGCATACATATCCAGTTCTGGAAAAATGGGTTGAATCCGTACCTGCACTGGTAGCTAGTTAGTGTAAGTGAAAACTTCTGCTTTGAGGGATTTAACTTCAAAACCTTGATATAACAGGAATTTGAGTATAGAAAGTGAAATTAGAATTGCAATGCTATATTATAATTGGAAACTGGCATGGTTCTTTGTTCCTTTCAATTTTTTTGTCTTCATTTTTTTTGGAGGGAGGCTATTGGTGAAGTTTGAATACATTGTATTACTAAAATATAGTTACATAAAAACTATGGTAAGTAGGAGTTCCAAGGTTGAGATCAGACCATGGTAAGCAAATAATCAATTATTGATGGGTTTGTGACAGATAGTTGGTAAATAATATAACAGAAAGATTACCTAACACTAGTTCTAGATTCTGCAACACTTTCTGGTTAATTGATTAATTAAAATATTTTTGAGGATCTGCTATTTCCTGACAGTGGGTGAAAAATTAAATATAGTATAAATGACAATGGTGAATAGCTCAAAGATTGGCACCCAGAAAAATAATGTATAATGTTTACTGGCATAAAGTGATAGTTCAATCCATGGCAATGAGTGAAAATCATTCACAAAGGATAATGAGAAGAAACAGAAAAGGATGAAATGTCACATTTAAAGAAAAAGGAAAGATGCCGTCACTAATGTGACAAATTTCAGAGAAGCAGTGGAGAGCAGGGTGGTGAGAGAAGACCTTGAGTTTCAGGGAGTGAGGCTTCTCATTCAGGGTGATAGGCTGAGCATATATATTATCTATTCTCCTTTCACAAATTCCATTAAAATAAAATTTAACATATCAAGAGTAGTATTGATGTTGCTGTTGTTGTTAGGTGCCATCGAGTTGAGTCTGACTCATAGCAACCCTATGTACAGCAGATAGAAAAATTTCCCAATTCTGTGCCAGGCACATGATCTTATTTATGTTTAAGCCCATTGATGCAGACATTGTATCAATCCATCTGGTGGAGGGTTTTCCTTTTTTTCGCTGACCTGCCACTCTCCCAAACATGATGTCTTTCTCCAGGGATAGGTCTCTCCTGACTACATGTCTGAAATATGTAAGATGCAGTCTAGCCATTCTTGCTTCCAAGGAGCACTCTGGTTGCACTTTCTCTAGGACAAATCTGTTGGTTCTTTTGGGAGTCCGTGCTATATTCAATAGACATCTCCAGTACCATAATTCAAAAGCATCAATTCTTTTCCAGTCTCTTTTGTTCGGTGTCCAGCTTTCACAACCGTATGATACAACTGAAAGTACCATGGCACGAGTCAGGCACACCTTCGTCTTCAATGGGACATCTTTACTTTTCAATACTCTAAAGAAATCTTTTGCCATAACTTTTCCCAGAGCAACGCGTCTTTTGATTTCTTGACTGCTGCTTCCACGGGTGGTGATTATAGACCCAATCAAACCAAAATCTTGGACAACCTCAATCTTTCCTCCATTTATTGTGAAGTAGCATACTGATCCAGTCATAAGGATTTTGTTTGTTGATGTTCAGTCGCAACCCATACTAAAGGCTATGATCTTTGATCTTCATCAGGAAATATTTTAAATCCTCTTCACTTTCAGCAAGCAGAATTGTGTCATCTGCATAATGCAGTTGTTAATGAGTCTTCCTCCAATCCTGATGCTGCGTTTTTCCTCATAAAGTCCAGCTTCTTGGATTATTTACTCAGCATATAAATTGAAGAGATATGATGAAAGTATACAGTCCTAACACACACCTTTCTCAACTTTAAACCAGGCAGTGATAGCTGTTCTAAAATCAGGCATACACATGAAACTACTAATCTTGGTGAATTTCTGGAAGGTGGAAAATACATTATCTATTAAGATGAAAAGAAGGAGCACACTCTAGAATGTGTACACACAGGAGGTTGCTGTGAAGATATATAAGCTGTGCTGCCCAATTGTGGTAACTGTTTAATGCTCCTATGCTGGAGGTAAGAGTTCCTGGTGCAAGATCAGGGAGTGTGGGCAGATGTCTAGGTATCTGGGTGTCCTCCAAACAGCTGTGCAAATTAGCACCTCTTTTTATGGCATTGGTCACAAAGAAGTTGGTTTGGAATTCCCTGAATGAAACCCCCGGTGGGCCTAACTTCCTCCCTGATTTCTGCTTACATGCTTTAAATAAAAGTTGTCTAAGTGCTCAGAACTCAAAATCTGTGCCTACTATTAAAGAAGCCTGATGGGGGCAAGACCGCGTGCTGACACAGAGAACTCAGACCAACTAAGGATATTAAGAAGACTGGTCTTCTGTTTAAGATTTTAAATAGACAGATATATTACAGGGAAATGTCTCTCTGTCTGTTGGACTGTCTGTCTCTCTCTCACACAGACCCCATACACAGTGCCCTTGAATTTATACACAACTTCATTGACTTCTCTAGAGAGATTTGAGAAACTATTACCTGTATTAATAATAAAAGAACAAGCCATTTAAAAATTGAAAAGCCATGAAGACTTATTAGAAATTTAAAAATATGATGCCAGAAAGAAAGAAACATTAGAAAGAAGTGCTAGAAGAAAAACCTGATAAAATCTCTTAGAAATTACGCTAAAGGAAAAGTATGATCTTATGAATATATGGGGAAAAGTTTAAAATCTTACAGCATACATCCAGGAGAACTAGGCTAGGATCTTTCAAAAAGAGTTTCAGAAAGAAAGAGAACAAAATATCCAAAAACAAGTTACTAGATACTAATAGAAGAAAATTTATTCTTCAGAGGCAAACATACACATGTTCAGCTTGAAAGGGAGCCCAGAATGAAGCGCATATGAATGAAGAGGCAAAACTGTACCTTAAAATAGACTCATGAAAGGTAAAGAGATGATTCTGAAAACTTCTACCTACTGGTTCCAATAAATGGAGATCCATCTTCTTATCTTCTGTACACTTTAAGACTGAGGTCGGGGAAAAATACAATTTAGACATTAGAATTAAATATGCAGCAAAACTTGAATTCACAAGAAATAGGTACATTTTTTAGATATGTAAGATAGAAAATTTTGCCACTCATAGATCAACACCTGAGAGAGTCACTTAAGTAATTTATCCAAAAAAGAAAAAAGGAACTCTAAAAAGAGGGAAAGATAGAATTTATGAACTAGAGTACTTAATCTATTGTGTATTGTGGTTATGTAACAGAATTTTCCTGATTTGTAGGAAATACACACTAAAGTATTCAGAAATGATAGAATAAGAAGTCAATGACTTACTCTCAGATTCTTCAAACTTGTCTAATGTAGTGCACTCTAATATTCATAAAAGAATCAAATTTTTTAAAAAAGCTGTGCTAGTATAAAAAGCAACAATTTGGACTAAAAAGAGCAAGGACAGTAGAAATGGGAAGTGGTCTAAGACCCCAATAATAATAACAAGCAAAACTGGCTGAGAAACTGTTCAGTTGGACACACAAACTACATTTTGTGAATAGGAAAAAATATTACTGTGAATAGGAAAAAATATTACTGAAAGAAAAAACCTGTGTTTTATCCATAGCTTTTCTGTAACTTTGTAACTATTTTGAAATAAAGATAATAAATAAAATAAAGGGAAGAAACTTTAAGAGATTAAAGAAAAAGAAACACAAAAAAACCCCACCAAAAAACAAAGTCGCCTTTCCAGTGAGCTCCATTCCCTCCATGTTATACTGTATCTAAAATTCCATCACCATCTGCTTCTCTACCCCCCTCCCTAGCATCAATCAACAATTGACTTATTATTATATATTTAATTGTTTATATATTTCTTGTCTTTCACCCTTGCCTTGCCACCTAGTATAAACCTTCTATGAGCAGCTCTGTTCATTGCTATGTCCCCTGAATATGGAACATTGCCAAGAGCATACGGACTTCTTGATAAGTATTTGTTGAATGAACCAACAACCTTATTATTACAAATACTAGTAATAGGTAAAATGTCAGTCTTCACAAAATATTAATACTAAGATTGAAACTACTCATTTGCTTATTATTGGAGATTACCAATTTCCATTGCAATTTCTACATAGAAATCTTAAGCACTACTTGTAAGACTACTTGTATTGTCCCCTGGGATTTTCTTGCAAATGAGATGTCCTCTGCTATCTATCCAAGGGAAGAAAATTTTAAATGCTAATTTATAATCTTAAGAATATTCAGAAAAGGGGCTGGTACAACATTTTTTTAAAAGAACAAGTACACTTTAAAATAAGTACCAGAAGAATTTTAAAAAAGAAAAATAATTCCAAGGTGACAATATAGAATGAAAATTAGAACAGGAAATAAAAGCTCCAATAAGAATTTTGTACATAATAAAAGTAATTTTCTATTAAAAAACATATGATAAAGAAGCTAAATGGCCTCACAACATCATTAGAATAAATGAGTAAATAAAACAGTTTATTATTACCCTTCCCTGTTAGTTATGTGCTTCTTCCAGGAGCACAAAGAATGACAGGGGAATAATCTCCACTCAGTGTCCTATCAACTTGATTCTTTGGAGAACTACATTTAAATCATTTTAATATTTTAAGTAGGGGCTGAGGTTTAGCTCTGTTGGTAGAATGATGCTCTGCACTTTCTGAGGCCCTGGGTTTGATCCTCAGCATTGCAAAAATGGGGAAAAGACCTGGCAGCCCACTCCTGAAACAATCAGCGGTTGAAGACCCTGTGAATAACAGAGAAGCGCACACATAGTGCCAGACATGGCACAGTGTCAGGAAGTGTTTTATTCTGTTGTATATAAGGTCGCTACGAGTCAGATCCAACTCAACAGCACCTAACAACAACAGCAATGTATTTTTAGTAAATGTTCTAGAATAATTGTCTAAACCATGAATCAACAGCAGCTCCAAGCTCAGGTAAAAGAGATGGACCCAGAAGGTAAGCACAGTAATATTTTTTCCTATTCACAAAATGTGGCATGTGTGTCCAACTGATTAGTTTCTCAGCCAGTTTTGCTTGTTATTATTATTGGGATCTTAGACCACGTCCCATTTCTACTGTCCTTGCTCTTTTTAGTCCAAATTGTTGCTTTTTATACTAGCACAGTTTTTTTTTTAAAAATTTGACTCTTTTATGAATATTGGAGTGCACTACATTAGACAAAAATCACATGAAACTCTTTGAGGTAAGCTCTGCTTCTGCTGATCTTAAAAGCCCAGTTGTTTAAATGAAAGGATCTGTGAAGCACATCATTAAACTCACCCAACAGTTTTCTGAAGCACTGCATCTTCCTGAGGTCCAGGTTGAAACAAAGAATTTTATGGTCATGTCTTCAGTTTTATCTTTATACCATAGTTTTTGTTTGAGTGTTAGATTTAATCTAGAAGAAATTGCTTAATTTTAGCATTATTTGCAGTATTCTTGTTAGGTGCTGTCAAGTTGGTGTCCGATTCATAGCCACCCTATGTACAACAGGTGAAACACTATTGTCAGTGCTTCTCTGATATTCATAGTGTTTTCAGTGGCAG
>VMDO01008894.1:50000-81745 GCA_007922755.1 Pedetes capensis
TCTCCTGTTTTGAGGGTTGTCACCACACTCTGTTAATTGTTTCCTTTGCTGTGCAGAAGATTTTTAGTTTAATGTAAATCCATTAGTCTATTTTCACTTTTGTTTCCTGTGCTTTTTGGGTCTTATCCAAAAAATCTTACTCATTCCAATATTTTAAAGCATTTCCTATATGTTTTCTTCTAGTACTTTCATAGGTTCTCTTCTTACATTTAAAGCTTTAATCCATTTAGAGTTGTTTTTCGTAACCGTTGAGAGATAGAGTCTAGTTTCATTCTTTTGCATGTAGATATCCAATTTTCCAAGCCCATGTATTGCAAAGACTCTTCTTTCTCTGATTCATGTTCTTACAATCTTTGTTGAAAATTGGTTGGCTGTGCATGCATGGACTTACTTCTAGCTTCTCTATACTGTTCCATTGGTATATACGCCCGTTTTCATGTCAATACCATGCTATTTTGATTAGTACCTCTTTGTAGCATGTTTTGAAGTCAGGTAGTATAATGCCTCCTGCTTTGTTCATTTTTTCTCTGAATGGCTTTGCCTTATTTCTTATCTTAATACCATTATCACACTTGATAAACTAGCAGTAATTGCTTAATCATCTACTATTCATACCATACTAAAATCACCTCAGTGTCTTTTATAGTTTTTTAAATCCAGGAGCAAATTTTTTTTGTTATTTATTTTACTTCATTTGGAAAAGAGAAGGGCATAAAATGAAGAGTTTATTTTTAAAATCTTTTCTTTGAAAAATAGTTCATCTTACCCTTTATCCTCCCAGTTTAGATACAAGTTATATAAAGGAGATATTTAGAGGCAGATGTTTTGGAAATGATTCAGGTAGGGAGACAAATGTAGATCAAATATTCACAGATTAAGAAAATGAAGATAACAAGACATTTGAATCTGAAGAAATATTTTTAAGAAGATTCCATCAGCTGTTCCTTAAAAATAAATATTTGTGTAGTGTCTCTGTATATAAGAGCTACAAGAAGGCTGTTAACATTTGCTTTCTGCTCTTCATTACTTTTTACATTCTTTTATGCAGACAGGAGCCACAAGAATGTTTCCCTTGAAGTGAGACTCTTCACTGTGTGGATAATTTCTCAAATGTTAGAATTTGTAGGTGAAGAGAAATTGTTGTTGTTGTTGTTGTTAGGTGCCATCAAGTTGTGTCCTACTCATAGCGACCCTCATAGGGTTTTCAATGGCAGATTGTTTTGGCATTGCCTTGGGAGTGGATTGCTATGTCCTTCTCCCATTTTTGCAGTGCTTGGAATCGAACTTGGGACCTCAGAGACTGCAGAGCGTGCTCTACCAACTGAGCTAAATCCCAGCCCAGGTGAAGAGAAATAGCATCATAATAAAGTGGACCATGCAGCAACAGTATGGAAGAATGAATGCTTTAGGTTCATAGAAAGCCACAGCCAGAGGCTTGTCTCTTAAGAAGCTTTAAATACTGCTTACTCTAACATCACAGCCTTGGAAACCTTGAGGGAAAGAAGAAAGTGGTGAAGAGTTGGGGGAAGAGATAAGGTTTTTATTGGAAAAGTGATTTTTGGGTAAAAAAAGGGGAAGTGCCAGGGTCAACATTTATTCTGACTGCTCACTCTTGAGACACTAATTAACTGAGTAGGCTGAATCCTTAAGAAGAATAGACTGAAAAATTAGTAATTAAAATACAGTCTGATAAAATGGTTCACTGGGCCAATATGGTTTATCATTAAGACATTGACACTTAAACACAAGACAAACACTAGCTCATTCCTTTTTCTTGACTGAATACTTTAGTATCATGTGGACACAAACTATACAGAGGCATTTGATAGAAATTTCAGACATTCTACTTAAATGAGACAAAGGGTAACAGAATGGAATGGATTTAGACTCTGGACTTAGAATCTTGATTCTATTATTAGCTGTCAGACTAGATGAGTCATTTGAAACTTCCCTGAGCCTCACTTATAAATAGGGATAATAATACTTACCTCCCACAGTTACTGGAAGGAATACATGAAAAATAAATAGTACATTCTCCAGTCACGTACTCAGGGATATGAATCATGAATGTGCTTCCATTTCATCATACTTACTGAATTGGATGATTTAATAGTCCTGCACCACCTAATTGAACTCAGAGAAATAATCACAAACATCAGATCTCCAAAAATCAGATAATTCCTGCCTCTGTGAGAAAATGGGTAACTTGGCTTATTGTTCCATATGTTGGTTAAATGGCATAAGAGGAATGGCTTCTACAGTTTTTAATGGTTCTCGCTAAAACCCTAATTCTACAAAATACACTATGACAGATAACTCTATGGGCAAATGATGATGGTACATTTCTTTTGCGGAGTGTCTCAGTTTGACATATTACACTAAATTATATGTTTCCCAATAAGAACTCCAATCTGTCCCTTTTCTCTGTCTGTTCTGCAGATGTCCTAGGCTATCTGCATCTTCTCTCACCTGAACACTGGATTGTACCTCCCTCTTTGTCTTCACACCTCCTCTTTTGTCCAGTACAGAAGGCTGGATCATTTTCTTTAAACTTAAGTCAGATCCTATCACTTCTTTATTTAAAAATCAGCAATACTCTTAGAATACCATTACTCTTAGAATAAAATCAAACACTTTTCCCTGGCTTACAAAATTCTGTGTGATCTTTCCTCAGCCACACACTCAAGACAATCTCCTGTTACAATTCACCCACTATTCTTCCAGGAATGCTGCATTCTTACTCTTGTACTTCTAATAAATGAAATCTGTTCCCACCTTGGGCCTTTGCACTAGCTCTTTTCTTTTCTGTGGAATTGGTTTCCTCCCTAAATTTACATGGCTGGCTCCTTCTTACACTTTAGATTAAGCCTTCTGTCTGAGAGATTTTTCTTGTCTAGGATGTTTAAAACAATAACCTAGTCACTAAATTTAATTTATTGGGTAGAATTTACATCTAATATTTTTCTCATTTATATTTATCTACCTGCCTAACTATTTATCTATAGCTGTACCACCCTGGCATCCAGTCTTGTCAGATCGTGGAAACTAAGCAGGGTTGGGCTTAGTTAATCCTTGGATGGGAGACCTCTTGGGAATACTGGGTGCTATAGGCTTAGGAGAAGGATGTAGCAGCCCATTCCCAAAACAATCAGCCACTGAAAACCCTATTAATAGCAGAGGACCATTGACAATAATGCCAGGCATGGCACAGTGTCAGGTAGTGTTTTGCTCTGTTGTAGGTATCTAGGGTCGCCATTAGATCCAACTGGACAGCACCTAACAACAACAATAACCACCACCACCACCACCACCTACCTACTTATATATCCTTCTGTATTCATTTGTTATTTCTTCCACTAAAATGTATGAGAGCAGGATCTTGCCTCTCTTGTTCTTTATTTTTGCTCAGAAATTACACTAGTGCTTGATGTAATTAGCAGATTAATACATACAGTTGAATGAACTGGCATCATTTCCAGCCTTTGCTGTCTTTGTGCTTGAATAGGAGAGAAATGAATGGTTGGCAACAAAAAGGAGAGATTAGGAAATGTGGGATGGGGAAAAAAGACAAAGATGTCATCATTATGCTTTTTCTTAGAAAGTTTTTTCTATTGGTTAAACTTTGACTTGAAGATGGTTTTGTGCTACCAAAACATTCTATCAAGGAAGGTTTTTTTCTTTTCTATAAAAGCAGTGTCTTATCACTAGCAATAGTACTTTACAGCAGCTAATCTGATGAAGCTTCATTTGCTAAGTGATTACAGATGTGCTGTTTTGTTTGACTCTAATTTGATAATTGATAATTGTTCTATCTGTGGTTTACAAGATATAATCTTTTTCACTTCTTGCTCATTTTTTCTACCACACACCACCACACAATGCTTAAGTTTTACTTATAAATTATAAACATCTAAGAAATAAATAGGGCTGGGATTTAGCTCAGTTGGTAGAGCACCACTCTGCAGTCTCCGAGGTTTGGGGTTCAAATTCTAGCACTGCAAAAATGGGAGAAGGACATGGCAATCCACTCCCAAGGCAATCCCAAACAATCAGCCATTAAAAACCCTATGAGGGTCGCTATAAGTTGGACATGACTCAAGGGCACCTAAGGAGAACAAGAATAAATAAATAGCATCTATTCTAATGACAATGTTTTATATTTATGTTTTACTTTGTACATTACAAAGTATTTTCATCTTTCATCCCCTCTTCGGTTTTCTAAGGTATTTTAAATATTAAATGTCCTTATTTCTTGTTGCTTAGTTTCATTTATTGACAATTCCTCTCCTATTATCAAAGAGGTCAAAAGATTTCCAGAAATATTGTGTATACACTTCTTTTGAACTCAAAATTAAAAAAAAAATTCCATCCAAGTTCAGTGGCCCTCACCTGTGATCCCAGTGACTTGGGAGGCAGATGCAGGAGGATCACAAGTTCAATTTGAGGCCAAAGGCAGCCTGAGTAACTTGGCAAACCCTGTCTCAAAATATAAAAGTGAAAAATGGGCTGGAAGTGCGGCTCACTGGTAGAGTGCTTACAGAGCATATGTGAGGCCCTGGGTTCAACCCCCTAGTACAGCAAACAAACAATAATAATAATAATAAATTTCCCCTATACATTTAATGAACTTGCTGGTTTACTGATGTGTTTTACCCTTCTGGTCTTTCTTTTGCTAATTTTTTTGTGTGTTTATGGTTATTTTCCTATGGCTATTGAATAGATCTTTATTTATGACTAATGTTTCATCTAATTCTCCCTCTTCTATTTACTAAGTCCCCTTGAAAAATCTTTTTGGGCGTCTTGCACTCTTTTCTGTCTGAGGTTTGGACATTCTACCTTGAAAGCCTCTCTCAGAGGCATAGACCAGGCCTACCTACCCTTGGCTGCTGCTCATGGCATCTGTGCAGAGGCCTTTCTTTGCCTCAAACATTATATTGGCAGCTGGGTACAGTTTGCTTTCTTACCATTCAGTAGCACATTTCTTACAAGGCTTTAAGCATTTTTATATCACTCATTTTTAATTCTATCAATTTTATTTTTATAAATATTGATCTTTTTATATATAACTTGACAAAATGAAATTCTGGCTTTTGAGTTTGGGCTCTTTTCCTTTTAGTTTGTCTTTTTTTTCCAACATATATTTTAGATATTAAATTTTGTAGTGAAATACCTTGTATCAATGGAAAACTTTTTCCTCATCTGTTTTGTAACAGAGCAGGAGGAAGTTGATTTCTGATATCTCTGTGCCTTACCTCTTCACACTATCATTGTCTTCTTTTGCAAAATGTATTCTCCAGAACATTGCACCATGACAGAGACAATTTGAATAACTATAGAGTAATATTTTATAGCAAATGTGAAATAGATTGGTTTACCTCTTTTTAAAATATATTATAATTATTAATGCATATTATACAAATTAATGGATTTCACTGTGACATCTCCACACATGCATAAATTGTGCTTTGATCATGTTACCCACCTATCATCTCCTGGCCTCCCTTCTCTTCTTCCTTCCATGGTTCCTTCTTTTCCCTAATAGTCATTTTTCTACTTTCAGGCCTTTTTTTCTTTTTTTCCTTTCTTTTTCTTTTTCTTTTTTTTAAATTTCTACATATGAGAGAAAGGATCAATGCTTGTCTTTCTGAGTCTCTGGCTACTTTTGCTTAGTATGATGACCTCCAATTCTACCAATTTTTCTTCACATGGCATGATTTCACTCATCTTTATGGCTGAACAGTACTCCATTGTGTATATATACCATATATATGTATATATATATTCCTCTGTTGACTAGCACTTTAGCTGATTCCATAGCTTGGCGATTGTCAATAGTGTCACAATAGACATGGGTATTCATTCATGTGTTTCTTTTGTATGCTGACTTCATTTCCATCTAATATATTTGGTCACTTCTTAGTAAGTTTATGTTCACATAAATCTATGGACTGGTCCATTACAGTGTCTATATACTCAATTGATGGCATAATACAGCATTAATACTCAATAACTTGTTGTATTTGTCTTTATCTTTTTCCCTACAATCATTCCAACTATTTGCTGAGCTAACTCCCACTGTCTCATCTTCTACAGTGTCCTCTCTGGGACGCCTCCTAACAGTTTGAGGCTGGATTAAATATTCTTCCTATGTGCTTCCAAAGTACCTCATATTTATCCATTATCTGCTTCCATACTTATTTTCTACAAGGAATAGAGGGAATAAGTCTGTTTTGCTGATTTAATGAAAAGAGAAATGAAAAAAGTGAAATATTTGCACATACAACAACTTGTTATTTAATAAATGAAATATTGAGCCTTAATGAAATATATATATACTTGCTATTTAATAAATACTATTGGACGTAAGTTATTTATGCCTCTATAGAATAATTTTTTGCCCTTACTCTCTTTTAGTCTCTCTAGAGATGGACCCAGCAACCCACTCCCAAAATCAATCCACGATTGAAAACCCTATGAACAGCAGAGAAGCACTGACAATAGTGTTTTGCCTGGTGTATGTAGGGTTTCTATGAATCAGATATTGACTCGATGGCACCTAACAACAACAACAGAGTTTCCATCAAGATTCCTGAAGGAGTCTTATAAACATGCTTAAGTTTAATAGCCTTCAGTTTCCAATATCTTCTCTTTATTTATATAAATGTTGTTGGTTTGTTATTTTTCTCAGGATTTCTGGTGCTTAAAACTCTATGGTGCTTGGAGGAAAAGGTCATCTACTATTTCCCTTCCTCCTCAGGTCCAGAGAAGTTTGTATGAGGTTTAATCTATTAAATAACTTCTCCAGTGCTGGAATCTAGTTCCCATGTGTCTCAATGCCCACATTACTAAGGTCATTCAAACCAAGAATGAATGCTTGTCCAGGTATCCTCCTAAGTCACAAAAAATTAAATTATCTGAAGCAGAACTAATTTCCTTCCTTAATATTTTGATATTGCTTATCATCTCGAGCTAGAATGTATTTTTTTAACCATACAATGATGTGTACTACAAAAGAATATAATAAAGTTTTAGCTTTTATTAAAAGCAACTCAAACCTATGACAATTGTAAGAATAGTATAATACACTTGTATACTCTTCTAAATTCAGTGTTGTTCTTATTATGTGCTCTTGAGTCAGGTCCAACTCATAGTGACCCTATGCATAACAGAATGAAACACTCTCCGACACTGTGCCATGCCAGGCACTATTGTCTGTGCTTCTCTGCTATTCATAAGGTTTTCAATGGTGGATTATTTTGGGATTGGATCACCAATTCCTTCTGTCTAGCCTGCAGACTTGTTATGCCCAGGCGGTCTCCCATCCAGGCCAACGTGACTTAGTTTTCAAGATCAGACAGGATCAGATGCCATGGTGCTATGGCTGCAGACCTAGATTCAATAGGTGTTAAAATATGTCCATACTTGCTTTGAAATAATATACTTTTTGTGATTCTTTCTTTATCCTTTACTTCCTCCTGCAAGAGAGGTAGAGGTTTCTCTTGTAAGTGGAGAACCAGACCTAAAAGTTGAAGAAGACCCACTAGTGGGATGATGGTGCTGCACAGGGATTTTGTAAGGTAATGTTGTGCTTTGGAAGCCAATGAGATCATCAGCAATGTAAGCAATGACCACTGCAGATTAAAACCCTAATTCTGCATATACATGGCCTCCTTTCTCATACTTACCATTGACCAAGGACCTGCTGATCCTGTGCCTGCCACTTTTTCACATTTGGCAAGACTAGCTTTCTTCTTATTGTAATCTCCTTTTTTATATTCTGAGAGTCTCCAGACCCCATTCTTTTCTTTTTACTTTTTTTTTTTTTCCTGCAGTGGTAATGGTAGAGCCCAGGGTCTTGCCCATGCTAGGCAAGTGATGTAAACACTGAGTAGCACCTCAGCTCCTTTCTTACTCTTTTTAATCACATCAATATTGTAGCATTTTATTTTTTATCTGCATAAATTTGTTCAATCTTCTTACTGCTGATTATCATCCCCTTCCTTTTGCTGTCATTTTTTGGGATCTTGAGGTTGTTTTTTTTTTTCCGATCTGTGGGGGTTGAACCCAGGGCTTTACACATGCTTTGCAAGTGTTCTACCACTGAGCTGCACACCCCAGTCCATTTTTGATTTTTTATCTTAAGTCAGAGTTTTGCTAACTTATGCATGCTGCCTCTAGCCTCAAACCTGAATCCTCTTGTCTCTGCCTCCCAAGTTGCTGGAATCCCTGGCATGTGACAATAAGCCCAGGCTGGGATCACTAGTATTCTGTTCATCTCAATTGCCATCTTGAACTAGAATGCCCATTTTTCACTTTAATTTAAATTGAAGAGGAATTATCTGCTCTTGGTTTTTCATCCATATTAAACATATTGGTTATATTGTAGGAAAATGTAGAAAATCACAATTCTATATTATATGCTTCTGTCTGGTATAGAGCTAAATGGTCCCCATCTCTAAGTCTAAAACTTGCATGTCTTTAAATACAGAATAAATGCATAAATAAATCACTAAACTTTTTACTCCTTTAACTATAACTTAATTTATTAAAATTTTACAGAACAAAAATATTCCCAAAACATGCAAAGTCTTAAATGTAATATTTTAATATTGTGTTAGATCCAGATGTGTTTAAGACATGGAGATAATTAGAGGTAATAAATATTTATTTCCAGTTGTAGGGGCGAATAAAAGCTTGGAAGGTCCAGTTCAGATCAGCATCCAAGATCTTGGCTGCTGATCTCAAACCTTATTGGATCTATCTGAACCTTTCAAGTTCTGAAAACAGGGTGGGATATCTTATGAGAACAGCTTCATCTGGGGTGTTTGGGTATGTTTTATTCCAGCTAGAATTCAAAACTATAGAGAGAAGCACAAATGAAGAATAATGAGTGGGAAACTCTGAACTTCCTCAAACTTCAGAAAGAGTCTTTGGTTAATGTTGGAAGAGAGGTTAGGGATTAAGAGCCATTTCTATTTTATCTGGCTGCATTTATCCACACTTAAAATTCTATTTTAATCTTTCAAGGGGAAGGTCATTAATATTGCTTTGTTTTGGGCCAGGCAATATAGTGAAACATTCCTTAAAACGGTGAAAATCTGCTTGTTTTATATGACACACAGAGTTCTGACAACAGATTGTTGCTTTGGAATGGCAGAGTGCATATTACTGATCATTAACACCTGCCTAGGCATGGTTTTAGGCATCACATCAAATGGAGCCTTAAATCAAGTTTAAGGAACACCATAAAATATAGTTCATTGTAAGCATAAACAAGAGTAAAATATCCTCTCTTGCTGTTCTTTATCAACTCTGTGAGAAGTATGCATATTTAAAACACATTTTGTTTTTTATTCTATTTTACAGTGTCATTTCACTTTAAATATACCAATTATATTTTATTTATTTGGGTCATAAAGATATGCAAACAAAAACACTAATATTTATTAATTCTCTAGTGGGTGCTAACTATATGTTCATAATCTCACAACTCTAAGAGGTAAATATTATTTAACCTAATTTTGCAGAGACTGAGGTCCAGAGAAGTTGGTTTCTTTGCTTAAGTTTGTTTAGTTAGCATAATGCTTAATTTTACGTATCAACTTAGCTGGGGGATGGTGCCTAGATATTTGGCCAAACATTAGTCTGGATGTTTCTGTGAAATTTACATTTACATTGATAGACATTGAGTAAAGCAGATTGTCCTCCATAATGTGAGTGGGTCTCATCCATTTGATAGAAACAATAAATAGGAAAAAGTCTGATCATCCCCAAGCAAGAATCTTGTAGTACTTTGCCTTGAGAGTTCACCGCCTCTCTCTGGTTCTATGGCAGACTGCCTTTGAATTCATACTGCACCTCTTTCCTAGATCTCTAGCCTGCTATTATGCTCTAACAGATTTTGATCTCACTAAACCTCCATGCCTGCAACTGTAGCCCTGTGGCATCTCATCCCATCAGATCTTGGAAGCTAAGCAGGGTCGCACCTGGTTAATACATGGATGGGAGACCACCTGGGAATACCCGGCACTGTAGGATTGGGAGAAGGACCCAGTAACCCACTCCCCCAAATCAGTCCACTGTTGAAAACCCTATGAATAGCAGAGAAGCACTGACAATAGTGT
Source organism: Pedetes capensis (assembly GCA_007922755.1). NCBI lineage: Eukaryota > Metazoa > Chordata > Mammalia > Rodentia > Pedetidae > Pedetes > Pedetes capensis. The sequence continues at coordinate 60,125 of VMDO01008894.1, forward strand.
TTCATCTGTTGTATGTAGGGTTGCAATGTGTCGGATACCAACTCAATGGCACCTAACAGCAACAACAACAAGCCTCCATAGCAACATAAACACATTCCTTAAAATAAATCTCTTTCTTTATATACACACATATCCCATTATTTCTGCTTCTCTGAAGAACACAGACTAATATACCTAGTAAATGAGGAAGTCAAAGTTCAGACCTAGTTCTGTTGACTTCCAAAGCATTTCCTACCAAATCTAATTTTATATAAACACTTCTTTATTTTCTTACCAGGTTAATATTTCAAATTGTTACTATGCATTCTGATTATTTATAAATACATATGTGCTTTTATGTACATATCAATACATAATCTATAGCCATACCACCCTGGCATCTGATCCCATCTGATCTCCGAAGCTAAACAGTGTGGGGTCTGATTAGTCCTTGGACAGGAGACCACCTGGAAATGCCAAGTGCTGTAGGGTACGGAGAAGGACCTGGCAGCCTACTCAGGAAACAATCAGCCATTGAAAACCCCGTAAGTAGCAGAGGAGCAGTGACATAGTGCCAGGCACAGCACATTGTCAGATAGTGTTTTGCTTTGTTACACATAGGGTTACTATGAGTCAGACCTGACTGGACAGCACATAACAACAACAACATCAATAAATAGTTATTGAATGTATGCTATGTGGTCATATGAGATTTTGGCATTTGCTATATAAATCCTGGAAAAGAATGATGAATCTTGTTTTCAATGTATAATCTTATAGGCTTTATCATATTTACCATTATATAACAGTAATACTTTCTTCCTATGATACTATTATTGCCAAACATACTTAAGATCTGCCTGAATTGTACTAGCTGATGACATTTTCATACATTTTCCCCAAAGTTTGGTTGCCCTAAAGATATTTTTCTAATTTTTCCTGTGAAAATAATTATATCTACTTATTCAGTTCTTATTATTTTTATTTTTAAACTGCAATATTTAAAATGAAATAATTATAGAAAACTAACAACTGAAACAAAAAATATTCTATGATAAACCCTGGAATGCTATTTTTAAAACCCTGTGAAAATTGCTTAAATAAGGAGAATTTTGAGTAATATTACCTATGACTATTAATCTGTCTTGTTATCTAGGTATGTAACTGTTTATTTGCCTATTTTCATCTCTGTCATATCATAGTCTTTATTGTTTTTTAGTTTCAGCTTAGATTTATACTTGCGATATGTTTGATTGAGAGATATAGTATCTTAGTCTGAGTTGCTGTAACAGCTTAGATATAGCCTGGGTTATTTATAAACAACAGAAATTTATTGCTTTTATTTCTGTAGGCTGGGGGGACTCCAACATCAAGGGACTTGTGGATTAAGTTTTATGAGGGTCTGTTCCTCAGAGATGGTACCTTCTTGATGTATTCTCACATGGCAAAAGAACAAAGGGAATAAGAAAACTCCCTAAATCCCTTTTTATCAGGGAACTAATCCCATTCATGAGAAACCCCATCCTTATGACCCAATCACCTCCTAAAGTCCACACCTCTTAATAACAACACTTTTGGTATTAGATTTTGATGTATGAATTTTATAGGGACACAACATTGAGAGAATAGCCTTGGTGTTAGAACTACAGCTAAGTACAAACAGAGTTTAAACTAGAATTTACATGTGTGTCATGGCAGAAAGTATAGTAGTGGATGTTTAATATTCACTTGTCATCTTTTATACATCAGCCATTGTCTTATGTGCCTTATGTTCATCTTAATACCCTGATTATAGTGTTGTGACATAGGAATTAATACCCACATTTTACAGATGTGAAAACTAAAGTTTGAAGAGATTAATCCAACATCAAATATCAAGCACATGGTATACAAAAATATGAATTCATGTCTATCTAATTCTAAATTTGGTTTCTTATTACAACGTGGTAAGTATATGGATGCTATGGAAGACTATGCCAAAAAAGATTATGCAAAAAAACCTTCTTGCCCATATCCTTCAAAATAACCTTTGTAGGTTTGGAGTGTAGCTCAGTGGTAGGATACTTGCCTAGCATGTACAAGATCTTGGGTTCAATCTCCAGCACCACAAACAAACAAACAAGCAAACAAACAAAAACCCTTTGATGTAAACTGGATTATCCACCTCAAAGATGTCCTTTCCATTTGGACCATAGGTACTATATCTAAACTTCAGCTTTGTTTATTTCCTTTACATCTAGTCACAGGGGGAATTTTAAGTAAAAATAGAGCTGTGTCTCAAACAATTCTTCAATTAGCCCTTTCTTCTCATAAATTCCTCTCTCACTCTGGTTGTTGGATCCTTCCCACAGGCATTTAATATGCTCCCCTCTTCTCCACAGATTTAAAAGCAATTATTTGACATCACTTTCCCCTTCAGCTTCTTCCAATCTCTCTGTTCCCTTTAGCTATCAAATCTCTGGAAAAAATGTTGCCTCATCCATTCTCCATTCTCCATTGAAATGTCCTTTCCTAACATTCTCCATTGAAATGTCCTTTCCTAAGGTCACTAATAACCTTTATTGTCAACAGTTCCAATAGAGTTTTCTTGTTCTATATCTTTTTTGAACTTTTGTAGCATTTGACCTTGACCCTACATCCTCCTTCCTGAGACTCTTTTCTATCTGTATATGTTCCTGATTTTCCTTCTCACTCTCTGGAAACACCTTCTTAGACATCTATTTCTTTTTTAAGTATTAGTATTCCTCCAACACCTCTACATTCCTTTTCTCATTTTATACTCTCTTGTTAGGTTATTTCATCCCTACCCTTTACTTCAATTAACATTTGTACAATTATAATGGGAATAGTATTCTTGAACTTTGATCATGTAACATCCATAAAATTGAACAGATATTTATTAGGCAAACTGATTTTTTCTGATAAAAACTCAGTACTACTAGGATAAAGTAGAAAACCATATTTTACAATTACTTAAAAGCAAAATATTATTTCTTTTTGGGAATAGAGTTCAAGTACTATATATCATATCTGTCAGAGCTATCTCATTGAATATGTTATGTGCCATCAAGTTGGGTCCAACTTGTAGGGACTGTCACAGGCTGATTGTTTCAGCATTGCTTTGAGAATGGATTGTTATGTCCTTCTCCCATTTTTTGTGGTGCTGGGGATCAAACTCAGGGCCTTAGAAAATACAGAGCAGCACTCTACCAACTGATTTAAACTCCAGCTATGCTACTAGGTGCTCTATATCTCTTCTTATTTTTTCCACTTGACTGAATGTGGACTGAAAGAAGCTAACTAAAGTTTACTTTTAATGTATGTTTACATCTATTTATCTTTCTCTTTACCGTAGTTTCCTCATTATGAGTGCAGAACCAAGTTATTTTGTAGTTTCTGTCCATATCTGTTCTATAGTTTTACTGTGAATTGCATCATTTTGTAATAAGATGTCTATTTTTTCTTGTTTCATATCTTAATGCTTTTAATACAAACTTGAATTGATATTTAAATAGCTCCCTCTGTGTATTAGTTTTCTATGACTGTATAACAATGACCAAAAACTTGGCAATTTAAAGTAACATTTTATTAGCTCATAGTTGTATATTTCAGAAGTCTGGTACAATGTGACTGGTTTCTCATAGCTGAAAGCAAGGTGAAGGCTGGGATGAGATCTAATTTGGAGGCTCTGGAGAAAAATCTGGGTTCAAGCTTGTCCTTGTTGTTGGCAAGGTTCAGTTCATTTTGTCTGTGAGACTAAGGTCCTTGTTTCTTTGTGGGTTCTTAAGAGACTGCTTACAGCTCTTAGATGCTGACTGCCTACATTGCTGCATGGCCCCCTTTATTTTCAAGCCATAAATGGTACATCAAATCTTTCCAGTACTTTAGATCTTTGACTTTCTCTTCTTCTATCATCTTTGGAAAGGGTTGTACCCTTTAAGAGCTTGTGTGATTAGATTAGGCTAACCCAGAAAATTTCCCTGTTTAAGATCACTCTGTCATGTAACATAACTCAATCATGGTAGTAAAATCTACTATATTCAGTCTAGGGAATTATGTAGGGTAAAGTTATCAAGAAGTAGGAAATCTTGGGAGCCATCATAGAATTTTGATCACCATATTCTGCTTTCTTTTTGTGTGCATTTTTAAAAATATTGTGTCTATAACCATTCTTATTAACCTTTCTGAATCAACTTCTAAAATATGTATTTGTTGTAAATAACATTTTGTATGGCTTTACTTAGTAGTAAAAAATGAGTTATTTTCTTCTACAGTGTGAGTTTAGCCCATACTGATTTAGTGATTTATAGAAATGTGGTCTTAATTCTTTCAGCATATTTTAGGTTGTAGTTTCTATTTTTATTATTTCTTTAAAAATATTCACTATGTAGTAATACTTTTTCATACTCATTCATGTGTATTTCTTCTAATTATAAGCTCTGTATTTGAATTCTTTATGTAATCTTTGCCATATCAATTCTTCGTTTTGTAAGTTTAGAGCTTTTACTTTTTATGTATAACTTTATCTGATACATTTAATCCTCCATTTCTTTTTAATAGCAGCTATTTGCTCATTTGGACAAAAATTTACCAGACTCCCAATGATTAATTAACACAAATGCAATGATTCCTGCTGCGAGTCAGGAAATTTGACCTTCACATCAGTAATATTCATCTTTGTATGCTGGTTGTGAAAAAAGAATTATGTTCTAGAGACCTTATATATCATTCTTTTTGAAACCATATCAGCAGGATACAACTTTGTAAATATTCAGGTCAAAAGGAACACATGTCTATAATTTGTTAGAGTTGTCTCTAAAAGTGATCTGCCATCCATGTTCCCATAAGCTTTTATCCTAATTTCCTTTTGGTGAGCAGAGTCTATGGAACTCAATATTATGAGCCACATGTTTACAAAAAAACAAAAACAAAAACAAAACAAAACAAAACAGAACTTTATTAACTAGTTATGGATCAAAATCAGAATTTTAACCTTGAAATAACCTTAAATTATCCAGTTACATGCCTTTATTTTATAGGTGAAGAACTTGGCCCAGGTAAGCTAAATGACCCACCTATATCACCTAGCTGGACTAAAATAGTTTTCCTGACTTCTATTGCATGTTATGGGGCTGGGATTTAGTTCAGTTGGTAGAGTGCTGTGATGCAGTCTCTGAGGTCCCGAGTTTGATTCCCAGCACCGCAAAAGTGGGAGAAGGACCTGGCAATCCACTCCCAAGTAAATCTTGAAACAGTTGGCCATTGAAAACCCTATGAGGGTCGCTATGAGTCGGATACCGACTCAATGGCACACAACAACAACAATAACAAATTGCATGTTATTTCTTCAAGAGTGCGTGATGCTTTCCTTATGAAAATAAATGCAAGAAATTCTGAAATCAAAAACAGTTTTTGGGCAACTTAGAATGTGAATAATAAACTTTTAATATGTGACATGAGTAATTTATTACCATGTTCCCCTTCAGCATTATAATTCTTTAAACTACCCACTGGTAAGTACTCATTTTAAGGTTTTAGAGTTCAACAGCTATTTAACATTATTGACAGCATTTCTTGTGAGATTTTGATCATTTTAAGGTATTATAAACTTAGACACCATAGAAATTCTCTATTTCTGTTTTTTATTTAAAACCCCATACATAGATTCTTTTTTATTTTACGTTCCCTTTTTCTTTTTCTAAAAAAGAGATAGGGTCTTGCTATGTAGCTCCATCTTGCCTTGAACTTGTTATGTAGCCCAGGATGGTCTGGAACTTGTGTTCCTCCTGCCTCAGCTTCCCTATTGCTAGGTTTATAGTTGGTTTGCCACCAGGCCTGGTCCAGGTTATCAATTCTTTATAATGGGATTGCTCTCTGGTAGGGCTTCCTTTCTAAAAGGTCTACTCATCTTTTTATCTTCTAAGTGGTAATAGAAGTGAGGTATAAGGCCACTTCATTTCATGTTTTATATTATTCTAAACTGCATGTCAGTATCTTCTTAATCAAATTTTATTTTAATTGTAAAATAATCAACTGTTTCTAGTGAATTCAGCATTTTTTCCTGGCTTCAACCTGTTTCAAAAAGAGAATTATTTTACAGTGACTTCCTTTCGTGGCTCATCAGTTTCGTCATAGTTTGAGTAAGATTCATAAAAGGTAGGCAAATAGTTAAGTATTATAAACTTTTCTTATTTTTTCTCTTTTACTTTACCTGTAAAGATAAAGCAGAATAATAAATATGTTGACAAAAATGTACTGGAAGTAAGAGTAAAACATAAATTGAACATTATTATTAATTTTTATGACAAATTGTAATTGCATATTTTAATGTATCATGCATTTGTCTTGTTTCTGCATAGACCTACCCAGTGATGGTGTGAAACTTGAATGAGCATGAAATTTGAGAGTGAATTTTAACTTTTCCATGTGCTGGGTGTGTGAGCTTGAGCAAGTAATTTAACCAATCAGGGTAAACATTTCTTCATTTCTAAAAATGTAAGCAATAATGCTTTTGTTTCAAAGTTGCACATATTAAATGATTTCATGTGTGTATTATATATTGGAACAGTTTGGGTACAATGAGCCTGGTTATTGCAAATATTAATATTGTAAATATTAACTTCATTTTCTTTTTAATCTCTTTTGCTGCTTTTAATTTTAAGATCAGTGATGCCTGCTGTAATATGTTCCATCCACCTTACGGCCTCATAATCCTTTCCACTTGCAGGAGAAAGATATTCCAGCCAAATTACATGGTAGAATAAGTATATGCATATCATCTTCAGTTAATTTCTCCGTCTATTAATTTGTTATGAGGCTTAGGATTAATTCATTTGGCTAAATATACCATGGTAAAGGAATTCAGTGAGAGATATAATAGGAAAGTTCCCTAGTGAAGTTGGAACGTGGCTAGGCAGTTTTATTTGTTGAATGAAAATGAGCAAAAAACTTTGCATAATGCCTTTTTGGATCAGTCTTATTCTTCAAAATTGCCTGAGATATTTCAAGGTGCTTTGCTATAAATCTGAAGACTTAAAAACATTGTTTTATAGTCTGGCCCACTAAGAATAATGACCTCTCCTGTTCCTTGTTTTTCTGGGTGATTAAGGGTTTCCTGACTGGCCCCAGGCCATCTGCCCTGACTTTTTTTCCCAAGGGATTTAGAACCATATTGTCAAAAATATCTCTTTTTCTGAGAGATTTTCTAGCCCCTGAAGATAGAAAGTGTTTGCTGTGTGTACTCCGACACTGCGTGAAATACCTTGCAAGTGATGCTTCTTGTTGATGGTATAAAGCAATCCTATCATTTCTGCTCCTTTAACTAAACTAGGTGTAAATTATTTCAAGGAGGCCAAAGTTCTTCTCTGTGTTCCTATGAGGATAATTTCACAAATACACAGCACGTCCTTCCAACCACAGATTTTGGGCAGGGAGAAGAAAATAAGAAGAAGGAGGGAGAAGAAGAGAACTATGGCCTGGGGCCAGTGCACACTTCTCCACAGGGGGTTTACGGCATGTGGGTGATTTTTAACCAAGCTAACATAAATCAGACGGTGGGGAGCAACGACAGTCTGATCACTGTGCTGGGAGATGCCTGGATAGTGTTACGCTTCCCTCATTAGGAGGCACTGGATTTGAGCTGGGGAGTTGAACTTTTAGCTGTATCAAAATAACAGTGTGCAAGCAAAGAAGAAACTAGGATGAGGGGCTGTGCCCCAAATAACCCAACCTTTACAAGAAAGGCTGTGTGAAGTGTTCTGAACTCTCATCCTTAGCGATAATTTAGCCACAAACTGAGCTCAATAGAATCAAGAAGAATTTGGTCCATGAATGTTATTGTTTAAATCTTCTGCATGAGTTTTGGACCTCATTTTTTCTCAGCTGGGACATTCTGCCATGGGGGACTTACACCTTTAATCCTGTTAAAAGTGAGTTCATAATATGTAATAAAAATTTTAGTGTTCAGAAACATCTTATTTAAGCCAAATTATTTATTATAGTCTTTTTAAATGAAAATTAAGTGTGAAGATTGGGTGTTAAAACACAAAATTGGGTGTATAGCTTAAAAATATAAACCTTCCTAAACTCAAAACAAAAAAGTTAAATATAACAAAGAATCATATTACATATAGGAAAAAGACATGAATACAATGTAATAAATCAAGTAATTATAACATAAAATAATATTATAGAGATGATATCAGGCCTATCGGTCACATAAAACATATAAATGGATATAAACCACCTACTAAAAGAAGAAAGATTTTCAAATTAGCTAATAATGAAAAGTACAATTCTGTGCAGAAGACATACCAAGTATACACACAATGATTCACAAAGGCTGAAAATAAAAATATTAACAAAGACATATCAGGCAAATAAAAACAATAAAAAACAAAAGGATTACATCTTGATATCAGATAAAGTAGAATTGAATCAAACGATATGCTTCCTTACTTTTTGGCCCAGCAAGCTCATTTCCAATAATTTACTCTGAAGATATATTTAGTTTTAACTACACAAAATTACATATGCACAAGATTATTCATTATAGCATTGCTTATAATTTCAAATAATTATGTCTAAACATAGACTGATCAAAGAACTACATGCCCACATGAAAAAAATATGAAGTTTTAAAGCAAATAATGAGAAGGAGCTTTACAATGTGATTGGAAGTTATATCTAGGATGTAGTGTTAAGTGAAAAAGCAAAGTAGAAAAGAATGCAGTAATCTCCTATTATGTAAAAAAGGCAGGGAAATAAGGAAACAAATATGTATCTCCTTCCTTTTTAAATGTGAAACATGAATAGTTTTGATCTGAAATGTCCCCCAAAGGCCAGATGTTAAAGGCTTTATCCACAGCTTACTGCTATTGTAAGGCTGTGGAAGCTTTAACTGGTAAGAGTTAGTGGGAAGTCTTTAGGTAATTAGGAGTGTGCACTCTCACTTCTTGAAAATGAAGTAAGGAATTTTCTTCGACCATGAACTGCCACCATGATATGCTGTCTCCCCATACCTCTAAAAGCAACAGAGCCAACCAATTATGGACTGGACTGGAACCTTTGAAACCATGAACTAAAATATAATTTTCTCTTCATGAGTTGATTATCTCAAATATGTGTTTTTGTGATGGAAAGTTAACACAAAGCATAAGGATAAATTAGAAGGCATTAAAACTGGCTACCTATAAGGGAGAAATGGGTTGGAAATGATGTAGGAAGGAAGGACACTCCTCTGTATACCTTTGTATACAGTTTTGACACTTGGAAGCCCACTGATTTTCTACATAGTCAAAACTAAAATTACTTTAACAAGGTTGGGAATAAAAACTCCAAGCTGAATTCAAACAGCATTTCAAGTAAATAATTGTGTTTCAAATAAGTTAAATAACCACAACAAAGGGGGGAAAAGAATTAATCCATTTAAGTTGAACATGGTACTTTTCCTCTGTATCTCAAATATTTAGTAGGTTTCTTTTTTTCTAGTTATGTGAGTGTGGGAATTATGAAACTATTTATTTTTGTTATAACATTAGGCAAATGAGTAAATGTGTTGGGATCCAAGTTTCTCACCATAAAGGGAAAAACAAATTAGGAACAGGAATGGCAAGAGAAGGCTTGTGAAGTTGGATTGGAATTGATGGTATCATGATGATCCCATGTTGTGTATAATGCCAATGTCATGAAGGAAAAAGGCTGAGATACTTTTCCATATTTAAGATAGTTAAAGGGATATGACATCTAAATGCAATATATAATCCTATACTGGCCTGGACTGAAGGGAAAAATATTATTATAAAGGATGTTGATAGACTAATTGGCATAATTGGCATGTGCACTATAGATTGAAATAAAATTGGGGAAAGCATTGCATCACTGTTACACTTGCTGTACCGGATCATCATGCTATAGTTATATAAGCAAACATCTTTTTTGTTAGGAAATACCCGAGGAAGGATTAGAAATAAAATGTTCAGAGAGAAAAACAAATTTTGCCAAATGTTAAAAAATAGAAAGATAAAGGGGTTTCCCATATTCTTCAAATCCTTCTTTAGGCTTAAAATTATTTCAAAAGAGCAAGTCAAAGTCAAGTTATGCATTGCATTCTAAATTATTCTCTGTTGTCTTGCTTGCCAAGAAAAAAATATGGTGTATAATTATGTCACTATATAACTCGTCCATGTTTTTCAACCTTTATCCTTTCTGTGATTTTGTGAATGTTTGGCAAGCACATCATGTGCTCTTAGGAGCCTGAAATCTTCTGATTGTTTTGGTCATATTTTAAAAATACTTGTTGATTAATTTGGTGTACACATAAAACAAGTGTTTCTGAAGTATAGCTTCTTAGTTGGCCCCAAACATATTGTCATCACACATGTTTTCCCAGAGATGGAATGAAGCCTTATTCCATAGAAAATAAATCACATAGTTTTGGATTATGACACTAATTTCAGCCATCTTAGTGAAACTTGAAAGCGAAACTGACCTATATGTTATTTTAATAATTTCTACTTCCCATCAATTTGAGAAATCATCTTATTTCCCAAATCATTTATATATAGATAACTCATGATTGAAACTTCTTATAAAATGTTAAAGGCTATTAAAATATATGTCAAGAGAGGATGAAGGCATGAGCGAATATGATCAAGGTATATTGTATTCATTTATGAAAATGCTATAATGAAATAAATTATTTTGTACAAATAATAAAGTGTCAGTATGAATATAAAGTGTCCCCAAAGGTCATATCTCTTAGTGTTTCATCACCAGGTGGTAGCACTCTTTGTGGAGATCATAGAGCTTTGGGAAGCCAGACTCAGTTTTGTGGAAGTGGTCACTGGGGGGTTAGGCCCTTAAAGGTTATTTTCCTGGACTCATAGTTCTAAGAAACTCTTTTCTGCTGCCCTATGATGGCATGAGGTTGTCTGTCATGGTCCTGGTTGCCATTACCATGCCTTATACCCTCTAAGTGTGAGCTCCCAATAAGCCATTACCTCCATAAATTTGTTTTGGTTGTGTTTTCTGCCATAACAATGGCTGATGACTAATACATGCAATAATAATAATAATAATAATAATAATAATAAAATAAAATACAAAAATGATAATAGCCCATTGTGGTGGCACACCACTGTAATCCCAGTGACTTGGGAGGCAGAGGCAGGATGATCACAAATTTGAGGCCAGAGGCAGCCTGTGTAACTTAGGGAGACACTGTCTCAGTTGAAAAAAAAGGGGGTTTGGGATGCAGCTCAGTGGCAAGGCACTTCCAAAGTATTCATAAGGTCTTAGGTTCAGCCTCCCAGTACTGCATAAATAAATAAATAAATAAATAAATAAATAAATAAATATTCTCTCAATGTGTGGAGCTCAGTAGTAGTGACTATGCATAGGATATATTAGGCAGTGGGTTTGATCAACAGGATGAAAAAATAAAACTAAATTTTTAAAAATTTACAAAAATATCCCACCTCATAAAGGTAGCTGCACTACCATCTTCTTTGAAGCATTAGTCACAACAGCCAATTTTTTAAAAAATCTGCCTTTGAAGTTCTAACAACATCTTTGTATCTCATTCAATGCAAATTCATTTAGGAAGAATACCACTATCTAGTTTCTTACTAATTCTTGGAGTACACACCTTAAATGTTTACATTAGTTCATGATTCATACAATTTGATTTGATTTTAGATATGTGCCATGAAGATACTTTCAAAAATACTTTGCTTATTTAATAAAACATAATATGCTCTAAAAATATATATCTCTGTCAGGAGGAATCACAGGTCAAATATGTATTTGTGAATATGATAAAATGTGTCATATTTAAATATGTCTAAAATAAAATTTTGTGGATTATTTGCTAACATTGGATTTAACATCTTATATATAATGTTGATACAACATTGGATATTTAGTGGCTGACTCTTGTCAAAGGGTAAGAGAGATTAATGATGGCTTTTCAGTTGTGACTCTAGAAAGGAAAACATAACTTCATTTTACCAAGCAAAAAAATCTCTCCAACAAAAATAATAAATTAATTAATTAAAAAATAAATGAAAAGAAAAAAGCAGGGAGTTATAGAATGATTTCTAAGAGCAACTGATTAAGAGGCAAAGACAAATAGGACCAGGTTAACAAAACTTACGTAAGAACATTAGTAAAGGTCCAGAGTAAGAAGTGGAAGTATCAATAAAGATGATAAGTACAAGATGCACAAAAGGTGGTCTGGAGAGGACGAGGGCCATTTCCATACCAACAGTGGATATAGGTTAAACCAGTTCCTAATGAGGAGAAACTGGAGACAGAACATAATGTGAATATTATATAGTTTATGTTGTTGTTAGGCGCTGTTCAGTCGGCATCCTACTCATAGGGACCCTATGTACAACAGGTGAAACACTATTGTCAGTGCTTCTTTGTTATTCATAGGATTTTCAATGACTGACTGTTTTTTGGGAGCGGGTTGCCCAGTTGTTCTCCCTTACAGTTTATATAGAAGTATAAATGTACATAGTTATAGAATATGAATTTAGTCAGTACAAACAGATCTTTTAAGTCAGTCTTATACATTTTTTACCTAAAAGTACATGTAAATAATAAATATAAGTGCTTGCACTGGAAACAGCATGCTTTATAGATGAAATTCTGGTGCTTGAAATAACCCAAACCCAGAATTCCCAGTTCAAGTTTCCGCTATTGTTGTTTTGTTTCTATTGTTTTTATGTATTTATTTATTTGAGACAGGGTCTCACTATATAGTCTAGGATGGCCTGGAACTCATTATGTAACCCAGACTGGACTTACACCTGCAATCCTCTTGCTTTAGCCTCCTGAGTCCTAGAGCAAGTGGCCTTTTATTTTCCCTAATTTTCTACATATTATTTATTGTTCTTTGAGGAAAGCTACTTTAAAACTTGGCTTGATTTAAAATGAAAGTTTTGACCTCTTTTCCTTGCATTATCTTAAAATTTACCATTGATAATCTACTAACTGAAGCCTTTTCAATATTTTCAATATGTTTCATGAGAAAAGAACTAATAAAATAACACAAATGTTTTAAAGCATGTGAATGTGATGAAGGGGTTGCCAGGAACTTAACATGGCTGAGTTTATATCTTAGAATTTAAAAGAGAATAAAGGCATTTTATGATTAGATTCATATCACCTGAACATGTCTTTGCATATTGAACTAGAAGGTGGCCATATTTTACAACTAAACATCACCTGAAACCAATGGCTTTTTGGTAAACTGAGCTTTCATTGTGTAGTGCAGTATATTCTATTTGCATTCTCTTGCAGAGTTGTTAGTATTAAGCAATGTAATGAGAGCATAGAGTGTAAACAGCAGAAAAATAATTTCAGAATAGCAACAAATTAATTTTACCCTCATATTGTCCTCTAGTTCCTATCTCCTTTTTTTCATAACTACACAGCTTCCTTTCCACTTCTTTTTTGTTACTAATTAACTCTTTGCAGAACATTTCAACTGATATTGGACAAAAATAGGTACCTAGGGTGGGATGAGTAGGGAAGGGAACAGACATTTACTTTGCTGTGTGCAGGACACATTGCATAGATCATTTCATTCATTGCAAAAAGATACCCTATGACATTGGAATTATTATCTTTATTTTACAGATGATAAAAACAAGGTTTAGAAAAGTAAGTGAATTGTTTAAAGTTAAAGGTACTATGTGAAAGAGCAAAAATTCCATCTGGAAAGGGTCACAACTTACCAGTTTCCCAACACTTCCCCTAGCATTGACTCAATCTAATAGTATTTTTCACTTTTAATCCTTTACTTCTCTACCATTTTCAAGGAGTCAATTTCTAAATCAGAAATCAGGGAACCAATGCAGTCCATGAAGACTATGTGTGTGGTTGAGCCAGCTTTGAACATTATTTGAAGCCAATATTAAATGCTGATTCCAAAAAGGGACTATTTATTGAATCACTGCGTGTACTCACACCTTGGATTTTCTTTGGTGGTCTTCCCTCTAAGTAATGACAAAGTAAGATGTAGTTTATTTTATGAGAACTGAGAAAATCGCAGCACAGGGTGGTCTTAAGTTTCAGAAAGTTTAGCTTTTGTTAACATAGATTTTTCCAATCCTTAAAGTCACACTTCTATGCATAAACAGAAATTTTAAGAGTCATATGTTTTCAATGGGCAGTGAACTCCTCAGTAAGCATTCCTCAATGTTTGCCATTCAGTCGTGGTAATGGAATAGGCTAGAACCATGATGAAACTCACTGCATTTGAAAATTAGTTGCTCTCTGCCAACTTTGCCTTAGATTTAACTTTATGGATTTTTAAAGTTACCAATAGTTGTATTACAGAATTCCACAGACTTGCTGCTTTCTGATTAATTTTGAACTTCAAACACATGAGAATTGACTTTCTTGCATTCCAATATATATGTCCCTAGGCATAAGTGTCTGAGAGGACTTAATTTCAACTATTATTTTTTCTTTCTTTTTGGCTTGAAACATTCTCAAGTCTCTGTGAATTAGAGGCTCAGGTTATATTTATGGCCAAAATAAAGTCATTCAAATATATGTTAAATTGCAGAATCAGATAATGATTGTAATGTACATTTATTAAATTTTGTATGTTTGTATTTGTTTGAATTAATTTAAGCAATTATTAACTTAAAAATTTTATAAATTTAGTGATGGTCAGTGTGCTAGGTGCTTCCCTTATTTGTTGTTGCTATTGTTGTTGTTAGGTGCCATCAAGTTGGGTCCAACTCATAGCAACCCTATGTACAACAGAACAAAACACTCTGCAACTCTGTGCCAGGCACATAATCTTTTTTATGTTTAAGCCTATTGTTGCAGACATTAGGTCAATCCAATTAATTGAGGGCCTTCCTTTTTTTCGTTGACCTGCCACTCTCCTAAACATGAGGTCCTTCTCCAGGAACTGGTCTCTCATGACAACATGTCCAAAATACATAAAATGCAGTCTAGCCATCTTTACTTCCAAAGAACACTCTGGTTGCACTTCTTCTAGGACAGATCTATTGGTTCTTTTGGCAGTCCATGGAATATTCAATATTCTTCTCTAGTACCATAATTCAAGAGCATCAATTTTTCTCCTGTCTCTCTTATTCAACATCCAGCTTTCACCACTGTATGATGCAAATGAAAACACCATGGCATGAGTCAGGTAAATCTACTCTTCAGTGTGACTTCTTTACTTTTCAGCACTTTAAAGGGGTTTTTTGTAACAGCTTTTCCCAATGCAATGTGTCTTGACTGCTGCTTTCTTGGGTGTTGATTGTAGAACCAAGTAAAGCAACATCTTGGACAACCTCCATCTTTTCTCCATTTATCATGAAGTTGCTTACTGACCCAATTATAAGTATTTTTGTTTTGTTGATGTTGAGGCACAATCCATACTGAAGGCTGTGTTCTTTGATCTTCATCAGTAAATGTTTAAGAACCTCTTTAGTTTTAGCAAACAAAGTTGTGTCATCTTCATAATGCAGGTTGTTAATGAGTCTTCCTTCAATCCTGATGCTGTGTTCTTCTTCACAAAATATAGCTTCTGAGATTATTTTCTCATTAAATATTATAATAAATAATAACTCATATGTTGTTGTTGCTACTGTTAGGTGCCATCCAGTGGGTGTCCGATTCATAGCAACCCTAGGTACAATAGGCAAAACAGTATTGTTGGTGCTTCTCTGCTAGTCATAAGGTTTTCAATGGCTGATTGATTTTTGGGAGTGAGTTGCTAGATCCTTCTCCCAGGAACTCAGCTAGTAGACGAAAATAATTCCTTTTTACAGATAAAAATATTACAAATATCAATTTGAATTTATGAATATAGCATTTTACATTTCTTTTTAATTAATTACAAATACAACAAATAATAAGAAAATAATTTAACATTTGTGTATAAATAATATATTTTTGGGTGTATTTTTTAGTAACTTTTTAAAAAGCACCTCTGGTTAATTTCTTCTTATAAGACTACTTTCCACTAGATTTCTCATTTAAGGCAAGTATCTTTATCTATTACCTGCAGCCATACCAGCCCAGTGTCCAATCCTGTGTGATCTCTAGCTAAGCTAAGCAGGGTCAGGCCTGGTTAGTTTTTGGAATGGAGACTGCCTGAGAATACCAGGTGCTGTAGGCTTGAGAGAAGGACCCAGCAACCCATTCCTGAAACAATCTGCCATTGAAAACACTATGAATGGCAGAGAAGCATTGACAATAGTGCCTCGCATGGCACAGTGTCAAGTAATGTTTCGTTCTGTTGTACATAGGGTCGTTATCAGTTGGACCTGGCTCAATGGTACTACCAATAGCATCTTTTTCTGTCAGAGCCCAATTGGGAGAAAGAAATCAGACAGTAATATGAATAGAAACAGTTTAATGCAACATTCTTAGTCCTATCAGAGTATTGGTGTGGTATGAGATTGGCTAGTAATAAGTAAATAGGACTGAAAACAATGTGTGAATAATAAATAAAAGGCAGCTACTGATCCTAGGCTTGCAGCCATAGCACTGTGGTATCCCATCCTATCAGATCTCAGAAACTAAGCAGTGTGGGGCCTGGTTAGTACTTGGATGGCAGATCTCCTGGCTTGGGAGAAAGACCCAGCAACCCACTCCAAAAATCAATCCGCCATTGAAAACTCTATGAATAGCAGAGCAACACTGACAATAGTGTTTCACCTGTTGTAGCTAGGGTCACTATGAGTTGGGTCTATGTCCAGTTGTTGTTGTTGTTAGGTGCCGTGGAGTCAGTGTACAACAACAACTGATCCTAGGACTAAGGTAGACTCCAGTGAAGAACCCTCTTGTCCCCAAGGCTGAGATTAAAATGTGTTTAAGAGGAAGGCTTCATTCACCAGAAGGCACTGTGCTGTCATGCTGTGGAATGTGCTAGAAATCCACTCTCTAGTAAAGCTGTGTAAGGTTGTACACAGCAAGCATCTCACATGAGGTAGTCTGCTATCAAATCCCTGAGTAAGGTACCAGGGGAGGCTGGTTGCCACTGGGTGCTGCTAGGCACCCCCGATGAGAATAAGGAAACCAAGAAAACTTTCCTCCTGTTTTGTCTCTCTAGTGCCCTCTACCGAGACAACTACAGTCCTAGCTGGCAAAGAAAAAATACTAAGTCCAGATCCGTTTTCACAGCTCTCGAAAAAAAGATGAATTGGAACAAAGAGGTATTAAATCACTAAGTGGCATAGTATCCAATTTTTTTTTTTAAATAACTGAATGCATTATACTTTAAAATTGGATGTAGCCATGGTAAACATTATTTTTGACAGGGACATTATTACATAATTCTATGGACCCTTTCCATGTTCAGATTTTATTTTAAACATTGGAAACCAACATTCATATAAAATCATAGTCACAAGTACTAGTTCTACCATCAGCTAATCTATGTTATTTCCTGGCTTTGCCCTTGCTAGCTGTAACCTTGGGCAAGGTATTTCATCCTGATGTGTCCGTTTTATCCTCTGTAAAATAGGACTAAAATGATATCTGCCTTAATTCGATTGTCTAGAGGGTTTAATGAAGATAATTTAATTAAAGCCCTTAGATCTGAAGATGGCACAGAGTATATGTCTCAACAAATAGTTGATAAATTATTTATTCAGACTTTACCCTTATCAAACTGGGAGTTTAAAATTTTATATAACTTTATATCAACTTTTTTTCCCCCCACAGGTAAAATCCTTTAGGAACCTGATGTGTTTAAAAGTCATGAGACCATGGTCTGTTACTTAGTCCATGCATAAAATTCTGAGTGACAGCCATTACGAATGTCAGAGGGGACTGGTCTTGGCTCCAAATGATCATTATAGTTTTAGATTTCTTTCTTTCTTTTTTTTTTTTTTTTGCGGTACTGAGGGTTGAACCCAGGGCCTTGCGCCTGCATGCTCTGCAAGTGCTGGACCACTGAGCTGCACCTCAGCCCATTTTTTTTAACTTTTTGAGACAGGGTCTCGCTAAATTACGCAGACTGCCTCTGGTCTCGAACTTGCGATCCTCCCGCCTCCGCCTCCCAAGCCGCTGGGATTACAGGCGTGCGCCACCACACCCAGCCCAGTTTTAGATTTCTTAATTTCAATACTGCTTAATCAGAAATCAGCACAAATGTGCTATACAAAAATGCAACTTTTAGGTAGGGATAGGATGTAGCCATATTGCTAACTGCTACTAAAATGCGTCCTAAATATTATATGGAAAAAATTAAATGTGATTATGGAAAGACATCCTTCTCCTTTTGCTAAATGAAATAACTTATTTTAACCTAAGTTTTAGTATTTTTGCACAAATGATGATGATATTGGGCTTGAGTTTTAAGAGCAGATTAACCCAAGTTGCCAATATAAGGCATACTAATATTGCATGTTAGTATTTGGCCTGGTCCTCAGGATCACCTACAAAAATGGAAGAAAAAAATGAATTGTCTTCAGGTCACTTTTAGCTCAGTATCTAAATTAAATATGACTGTAACTTCATAAAACTTAAAACACATTGTAGGTATTTATTGCAGATTTTTTGAGAAGATGACAAAGAAGGGCTTACATTGTATCATATACAATACTTTCTAAAAATACACTTAAAATGATTCCCTTATCCTAATCACTCATTCATTTCTTACAGGAGCTGCTCACTTTCTCTCCTCACATGTTTTAATTTGGTAACTAAAATACTGCTCCATTCCTCAGGCTCAACATAAACATCATGGTCTTGCCACTCCTTTATGAGAAAAGATCAACCTAAAGAGGGGTCGTAAGGACTAAGGAATGAGTAGGACTTACATCAATTCCTAGAACAGAGAGGACTGAGCACCTGTCTCTGCCTGTTTGACAAAGCTGTGTAGGAGAAGAAGATACTTTCAAGAGGGCCACATTTAAGGGAACTCTTCATTTTCCATCCCTTTAAAAACTCTACCAGGTAAGAGTGTGATCAATATAAGGCCTGGAAATGTAGCCAGTTACACCAGCACTTCTCTTTGAGAGAAGAGTAGAGATAAAAGATGGATAGGTTTGGAATAGAGATCTTATTTACCCCCAAAGCCCAACAGTTACCAAAACAGAGCATCAATTCAGTTGAGACATTCTAGCTATAGAAGTCACTCTGTCCTCCGCTTATGTATGTTGACTTAAAACTTCTGTGGAATCATCATATAAATGAGCACTGTAGATTCTGAGGAGATTGGACTTCCATTTACAAAGTGAAAATATTACAAAACTTAGGTGATGGAGAGCAGACATTAATTCTATTGTCACTACAAAATGGTGGCAAGGAAGGTTAATTACACTTTCCAGTGTACCTTCAAGCTATACCCCTGAAAATGATCGAATCTCTAGGTATTCAAATAATCTTGTGACATACACTTTATTCTTGTCATATGTAGTAATTTATAATTGAAAAATGTGACTGATTCAGACTATTCATTCTTTCTATTGATGCGTGAACAAAACAATTTATAAAGAAACTATCTAAATTATTTCATGAAATAAACACTGTGACACTACAAGCATTATTACAGTTTGTAATATTAATTTAAACTTTTATGAATCTTTAAAACTAAGACATAAATGACAATGATGATTTTGAATGATAATTTTTATTTTATAATGTAGATACGTGAGCGTAATGGTAAAATATATTGTTCAGGGTAAAACTGGATCATAATTGCTGAACAATAGTCTCCTGATCTGTTAAGGCAGCCACACTGACTTATAGGGAAGACGCTGGTAATACAGAATGTTCTTGTTACATATGGTCATAGTGATCCTATGTGCAGAAGGACGAAATACTACCCAACACTGTGTGATGTACATGATCTTTTTATGTTTGAGCTCATTGTTGCAGACGCTAAGTTTCTCCTCATTTTGAGTCATGCCACATCAGCAAAAGGAGGTCCCATGGGCTTTACTCCATTCTTCTCATTAAGGTCAGCTCTACTTTGAGGAGGCAACTGTTCTCCAGTTGTTTCTTGAATTTCTTCCAGCCTGGGAGGCTCATTTTCTGGCACTATATTTGACAGTACTTCTCTGCTACTCATAAGGTTTTCAACAACTAATTGTTTCTGGAGTATGATGCCAAGTCCTTCCCATAGTCTGTGTTAGTCTGAAAACTCAGCTGAAACCTGTTCACCATGGGTGGCCCTGCTGGTATCTGAAATACTGGTGGCACAGCTTTCAGCATCAGGGAAGAAGTAAGTAATGGACAATGTTGTTGTTGTTAGTTGCCATCGAGTCAGGTCCAAATCATAGCAACTCTCATAGCATTTTCAATGGTTGATTGTCTTTGGATTGCTTCAGGAGTGGATTGCCACGTTCTTCCATTTTTTTGTGATTCTAGGGATCAAACCCAGATCCCCAGAGAGCAGAGAGCAGCACTCTACCAACTGAATTAAACCCAGCTCTTGGTGTATTAGTAGAACCTTAAATTAAGAATTCAGCCAGCCATTGAAAACCCTATGAGGGTTGCTATGAGGTGGACCTGATGGCACCTAACAATAAAGAGAAAAATAAGAATTATGGAAAGCAATATATTTCTGTACTTCTAGCCAAAACATTTATTAAACCATTCTCAAAAGATGATCTACATTTTCACATATGCTTGCCAAGGAAATCTGATCTCTTGATGCCCTGAATTTTGCAGAATGGTAAATAAGCTTGGCTTAATTACCCTATCATCTGCCCTGCCCAAAATTTGAGGTCAGTCTGCCTTTGGCCACCTGCAAACTTGTGTTCTCTATCCCTTAGGTATTCTCACCAGGAAAATTTCATTTAACAATTTTCAATTTTTTTTTGTGGACACTATTTTAACTTTTTAAATGTATTTCTTTAACTTGTTGTTGTTAGGTGCCATCCAGTGGTGTCCGACTCATAGTGACCCTTATAGGGTTTTCAATGGCTGATTGTTTCAGGATTGCCTTGAGAGTGGATTGCCATGTCCTTCTCCCATTTTTGCGGTGCTGGGAATCAAACTCGGGACCTCAGAGACTGCAGTGCAGCGCTCTACCAACTGAGCTAAATCCCAGCCCCTCTTTAACTTGAGAGGATAACATATATATGAGGTTCTGATCTAAAGAGGCTGCCTTTCTAGTTTGCTTCATATTATGTAAGGTGATATGTTTATTTAAATTCCAAAAATGTTGCTGTATGATAAAGATTATTCCAGTACTTGTACTAGTAGTGTACAAGTTATAGCTTTATATATATATATATATAAAATTATATATATTATATATAATAATATATTATAAGGAATATCTATCTAAAATATATATTATATATAATATATATAATTTATAATATATATTTTAATATTATATATTATATATTATATATTTATATTATGTATTAAATATATTATATATTTATTATATTATAATATATAATATTTTATATATATATTTTAGATATATATTCCTTAATCTCTTCCTAAATAAAATTTATGTTGACAGTCACACATTTTCTACATACATTCTTATACTCTCACATCTTTATAATATTTATTACTATTATTACAATATTTATTACTATTATTTTGCATATAATTTTGCAAAGGCTAAAGCACCGAATGAAGATACTTTGGATATTGCTTCTTGTTATATCCATATTGGAAAATATGCTGGAA